>QEWY01000888.1:445375-467598 GCA_006503575.1 Baylisascaris schroederi
ATGTCATATATATATATATATATATATATATATATATATATATATATATATATATATATATATATATATATATGACATAATGCATCTTGTCAGTAAAAGTTTGTTAAAGTATATATAGTATAGCAGAATAACTACTATATGATAATATAGAAGCTGCACTATGTTAATTTAGGGGCTCACAGTTGAACTCAATCTTTCAATAAATCTCATCACAATTTTGAGATTACATGAGAACGAAACAATTGGTATTGTCTAAGCGTTTCTATTCAATCCTTTTTTTTGATTCTAGCATAGGAAAAACGACCTATTCTAGCATAGTGAAACAATGTGCGCCATTGATTTGTTCTGCAAAATTTTGAAAACCAAAACACTTTTGCTTTAGTGCCATAAAAACTCCCCTCAATAGACATCTAATTCTGAATTAAATAAAAACATTGAAAAATTAATAGCCTCCTTCCAGCCCACTTCACCCTTCCCAACTCGCGTGTGAACGCTCTAATTAATCGAAGCAAAAAATTTTAACATTGTATTCGACGGTTTAAAAATTCTGAGACGGAAATATGGTACTCATATATGTTATATATGACGTTAATATACTATCAACCTCCATATAAATAGGACAAATAGGAATATTTCATAGTTCTTTATAGAATAGATAATTAATCTTTGTTATTTATTCTGTGGAAATTTCAATTTTCTTCTATTTTCATTTAAAAAATGTTAAGTTGACGGCATTTATGAACATATTTTATTGTAAAGTTAGATTTTTTGCATTTTTTTTGCTAATAATTCACTATTGCAGAACAAAATTGAATTTTCCATAATCGAAAATTTTTCGTAAAAATTAAGGAATTTTTTCAAAGTTTTATTTTCATTGATATAACAAATTGAAGAAAAACAAATAGCATATAAATATATAAGCATTAAACGCCAGTAGATCATTTTCTACTTCGAATTCACGTTGAGGAAAACGAATCAAAGCAAATCGTTTGCATTAAAAGGTTTGAAGAGTCTCACAGATAGTTCGAGATGAATCTCTGCAAATGGCATATATTTTCGATTGGGAAAAATGAGTTGTCAAGAGCAGTGCACAATATATCATCAATTCTTTCGCGATATTACGATAATAAGTAGCCTCAATCAAGTCACCATTATATGCATTTCACTATACGCTATTTATGCATTCCCGTATTTATGAACAGCATAAATATGCAAATTATCAAAAAAAATTAGCCAATATCAATAAGTAGTTATATTAAAAACAACATCGATAATCTCGGGTTTTTATCTATCATAATATTTACGATATTTTCAATTTTTTCTCTATTTGTCTAAATTTTTTTTCTCCAATTCCCAGCAACATTGCGTACTTTTGTTGTTGATTATTCAATTAAATTAAACTGATATAACGATTGTGATAGTTTTAAGACCGACCTGAAATTAACATATTTTATAAAGAGAAAGTTTTATAGATTAAAAAACGATAAAGACAGCGCAAAAAATAAATTGAAAATTGGAACAACAAACGAATGATTTTAAAAAAAATAAAAAATTAAAATTAAAGCGATAACATACTGAAGAGGATTCATTGTTTTCTGCTCTATTTATTTTCACCTAACGATTAATTCGAATATGAATTGAACATGAGCCATTCGAATGAGCCTCAGATATTGAACAGATACATAGTATGACGCTAGTGAAACGCAATTTCGTAAAAATGAACAAAATTTTTCTAAATCGAAAAAATAACTGAGAAGTGGTAGTTGAACACTAAATGTTAATGCGTGCAGCGGAAATATAACATAAGAAAGTATTACATTTATTAAAGAAAAAGCAAAATTAATATCAGAAAAGGCTCTTCGAAAGGTGAATATTCAAAAAAAGTGTAACGATTAGTCATAAGTTAAGCGAGAAGCTAAGACATATGCATTTGAGTAATTAGTACAAGTATATTGGGATAATTAAAACGAAGTATAGCTTATATTCTCGGTATTGTAGGTTACTGTTGCAAAGAATAAGGTAACACTTAACCTATTCAATCATAGAATTTAACAGTTGTTGAAAACATATATAAAGGCTACTTATTATCGAAAAATGTTGTCAGCAATCATAGATATGGTGAGAGCTAATTATTCCCGATTTCTTCAGGTAAAATTTCTCAAAAACAAAGGTGTTCTGCCGCTTGAGATCGAACTAAGCACCTTAGCGCCTTCTTACGCCCGAGATCGAACTCAGCACCTCAGGCACTCTCTACCGCTCGAGGTCGAATTGGGCACTTCAGGCCCTCATATAGATGGGAAGGGGCGATGAACGCCAGCAGTAAAAAAACTTGTACGATATGCAAGGTTTTATCCACTAAAGAAAACTTTTCACGAGGATAAATCAAGAATTTTTCGTTCGAAGCAACACATTAGCCTACTGTTGACGATTCACAACTACATTGTTGCACTCACATTCACAAAGGCATCTATCCAATTCAACAAGAGACTAGCAAAAGAAAGAATTCCCCCCTAATCAGGCGTTTTTTTTTTCGAGAAGCTGTCAAGAGGAAATTCTGTCTCGTATGCTCATTTTTCGTTGAATCAAAGTACAATGAAATTGAAAAGAAGAATAGAGAAACGCGCCAAAAAGAATCTATAAAACGCAATATGTGCTTTACGATCTAGTTCACTTGCCTTAAATATTCAAGAATAAAGGCAATTTGTTGGCTAAAGATCGAACGGTTGCACAAATCTCGCAAGAGATAATTCATTTTTCTTCATATTCGAATAAGACAATTATATGCAAATTTGATGGCATTTTTGAATAATAAAAAACGGTTACATGCAAATACAATGGCATCTTCAAATAGTAGCATGCAAATAACTTGCGATAACCTTCCCTTATGCATTGCATATCCGCCAAATTTAATTTGCTATGACATTAAGGACTGAATTTAAAATGGAAAGTTAGACGACTTATCAGTTGAAATTGAAGTAGTGTAGTCTTCGGTTTACCTAACTGCTTCAAATCTTTCACTTCCTTGAGCCCCTCCCCCTACATTCCTCCTCCCCCAACAAAAACAGCGGAACATACGCATAGATACGAGTACCTACCCACAAATAGACATACTTACGAATATAACATTACCCCACAATAAATTATGATAAAAATATGACTCTACTGATTTCGAGTGATTTTAGTGCATGCAAAAAAAAAAAAAAAACTCAACTAAAACCTTCTACTCTGGGATTAATTTCTCAACACTATTATAAATGATTTTCACCCTTTTTCATAGGTTTGCGAAAATCTTTCCAATTTTTTGTAGCTATTTTTTGGACAAATGGAGTCTCGTAGAATTTCAAATACAATTCGTGCTTTTTCGAAATTGCAAAGGAGCTGAATTTCTGCTTCCGAGATGGTTCAGTATAGATGCGATTCCATTGCATCAATCGTCTGCATATCTTTGAAAATCAATTCATCGTGGAAACTAAAAAATACATGAAAAAATTACCACCTCTTCAAAAGTAGGCGACTTGTCCATGCAAAAAGTTTGCCTATAATGTAAAAGCAAAAGAAATAAAAAGAAAAAAAAACGAGAAAAAAGAAAGAAGGAAAAGTGAAAAAATATTCGCTCATTCTTCATCAAAAGCTTACTTCCTGGTATTAATATTGTCTAAGTTTTGACAAACCTCCAATAATATAAATCTTTATAAAAACAAGCATATATGCAAATATCATCGAGGATAAGACTTTTAGATTCACGTTCAGAATTTCTATCGTATTCTATGAATATATCAGCACTGAATAAATTAAGAATATTCCATAGAAAAGGGCATAACTCTCTAATTTACTCTCGTTGCGAGTGGAGATGAACTGTTGAGATGAGAAAGTCACATACTTCGCATATTTTATAAGAGCTATAGAAAGGCGGACGTAAGAGTTGATGAACGGTAGTAATCAAGGTGGCGAAAAAATTTTCTTAACTTTAAAGCATTCGCAAATGGGGCATATATGGTTGAGGATTGATGTGTCTGCTTATTTCCCTCACCCCCTCCTCTCTCTTTCACCGCTCCATTGACCCCTTATTTTTAATTTATCGAAGACATATGAGACTAATCTAAAAGACAGTTGAGAAATTTTACGATTCAGAAATAGATGAAAAATTTTATAATTCAGAACAGATTTAGATATTAAACTTTTCATAACTTTGCTTGAATTCATAACTTTGCTTAAACTTTTTTTTTTTGCTTAGATATTCATCTATAAATTGCAAAAAAAAAGTTCCACAATATAATTTTCCACTTCCGCATTTAAAAAATTTTGCACTTCTTGGCACAAAATGCAATAATCGATGAATCCATCACATGGAACTAATACAGTTAAGTGAAAAGCGTTTAGCATTATATTATTATCAATTTTCGTTAGGTTTTATTTCATACTATCATATGACATATGCAATTTTTCAGAATATAATTGCAATATTTGCAAATTCAATACTCTCTCAACGAAAAGATATAGCGGAACATTTTAGAGAATATGTGCAAAGGAGATAAATTATAGAAGAGCTTAGCAAGCTTTCAGAATGCCTCAACGCTTGCGAATTACAATGGAAAAATTTTTTGCTATGCATTTGAAATTATTCGCCATACCGTTAGTTTTTAAGTTACCTTTTAGAATTTGGGTTAATTCTAGGCTATAAATCAATTTCAGGATTTAAGTTAATTATGAATTTTACGTTATGTTTAGATGTTCTCTGAGTCCATCTGAAAAAAAACGAATAAAGTGAGCTTTTATGAAGTAAATTGAAACCTAACTAGTATTAATATAGAAATATTGATAAAAGTTGATCGATAAAAATATCAACAAAATAACCAAGAAAAGCTCATCTTTGAGGTGTATCTATAAACGATTGCCATTAAGCTTGAACTGCCATCAAGACAATTAAATATCAAGGGCAGATTACGATTATATGTTGTAATAAGGAATTAAGTATTGGTGAACAATTTTTGCCCCATAACGCTCTTCATTGTATTATAGAAACTATCGGTCGTAAATTTTACCGTTTCTCAAGAATATAACGACACATAAAAATTACCTAAATCATATTTCATATCATAGCGATAAAGTAAATAAATTTAATTCTTCGATTACATACGCATTAATTTTGGATTTTTTCCACCTTCATAGTAGCTGACCTCATATTCAGGAGTAATATTTCTTCCATAGTGATTTTTTTGCCATTAAATTTTGCCGATCTTACTTACCCCTCGCCTCACATTTTCAAGATTTTTGCTTCAATTTTTACCATTGTATAAAGATATTGAATAGATAAATTGGTATCCTAAGAAATAGGAAAGGTGCAAAAATCAAATGAAATACGCAACAAGAACTTGAACTTGAATTTGAACTTCACATTTTAATTCTTCTCTAATAGAAGAGGATTTTTACCTATCAATCGACTTCTTCACATCATACTCTAACTTAACTCTTAATTATGAGTAAAAGTTGAAGCAGCTTCGTAATGCGTATTTATTAATCTCGTCTTTTATTTTCCCTATCGCATTTTCAGTCATCGATCAATCGTTATGACATTTGTTAATGAATTCCATATTGATGAAGGTAACACTTTTCATAACCATTCGTTAGCAGACGAAAAGCGCTACGATGCTTAATAATTCAACGTTGCAATATTTGAATTTTAAAATCGCTACACTTATTTGCAAAGCGAACACACTCGAAACTGAGCCAACATGAACAGCGAAATCTGTTTCTTCCGTTTATTGCGCTCATAACGGAATTATTTCTGCATCTTAGCTGTAGATTTGCTTTTATGAATTCGAATGTGAATATTCTATTTATCCATGATGGTCTATAGAGAGCAAACATTCGAGAATAATAATGCTGAGTAATAAAAAATTTTAAAAAAATACGTGGACAAGTGTGACAGATTAGCTGGCACAATATGCACATTTGCATTTCCCTCACCTTTTCAACTAGTGGTATTAGTTACCAGATAGCATATATGCAAATTAATACCTTCATTGTTTAAGAAAACCTACCGCCTACTCAATTCCTCTAGAAAGCATTCATCATTTTGTACTTTAATAGTTGTTGGACGGAAAATCAATATGTGAAGTGCGTAAAATTTTTTTAAACCTAAGCTTTCTGAACCTAACGAATCAACGTGAATTACCTCATGGATGAGTACCAATAATGCACGTTATACTTAATTGGCCCATTGGCTCATTTGGCTCATTCGCTAACAATTTTTATGCACCTTGGATTGCACTTCTCAAAATCAACATTTCACGTTATCAACTGATAGTTAATACGCTGAGGACATCGAATTTTAACAAGCAGAACTTCCAGGTCACAGAAATCGCCTAAGAAATTTGTGGAAGTAGCTTTTATCCTGTCAAGTTTTTTTTTAGAAGTTTTTGAGAAGAATTTGCATAAATTTCATCAATGAAATATCATTCAAGTAAAACAATAAGCGAGCATCCTATAGGAAACATTTTAAATGAATGTAGAATTAGACGAAGGTAAATAACTGTAAATAATAAATGAGATAAGTATAAAGGAATAAAATAAGTAAAAGTAGTAAGCACAAAAATAGTAAACGCAAGAAGCCCCCATCTGAAAATGTCAAATTTTCGATGAGTGGAGATGCGTCGTCAACTCAACCACTCCAATTCGTCGATAAATCTTCTTTAAATACTAGCTGGAAAAAAAAAGCCGGGAACTAGACTAGAGAAGCTGATACAAGTTGCACTTTGACATATCACCCATCTAAGCGAATTGTTTCTTATGCTGTCAATAAAAACACAATATGCAGAATCCTTTCTATACTATGAAGATGGACAAACAAATACTCTCAAAAAGAACTGATTTTTTTTTTTGATCAGCCGATCGACTTGAAACGAAAATCCGATCGATAAAAAATCTGTGCAATTTCTTATATCTTTATGTTTGTAACTTGCGGTGGATCAGTAAGAGTTATGATAGATGAGATCATTCTATGAAATATGACATACTCGTAACATTCCTTTACTCCGATAATAATATGCGGCAAAGCGGGAAAACTTTTATACTCTCATAATGTGAATCGAATCAGATTCCTTTGAAAGACCAGCCGGATACAATCAAGAGGAGGCTTAGATGAGCAACTAGGCAGAATCAGGATGGAAGATGTCTGGATAATTAACCTGCCAGAATCAGGAAGAGACCTGAAAAAGTGAAAGGGCACTGGCCCACGAGTTTAGGGCAACATTGACACACCCACATATGCATAACTCCAAGTACAACACATCAAGAACCTATCATTGCATAGGACAAACGGCTATGCCTATAACGAACATGGCTCAGGCGTTAAGTTTTTTTTTTCATTGCTTTGGTGTTCTCTGAAGCGAATTGAAGCACGCGTCGAATGTTAGTGTCGTCGCTTCTTAGATAGACAGGTATTCGTTCACCTTTTAATAACATTTTTGAAGTTTTTAGGCACACATTTTTCACCACATAATGATCACTATCTAATTTCTTCACAAGTAAATTTAACATTAGTAGCAGTGGCGACGAAAATAGTCGTTTGTACTTGTCACAATATATTAAGTCATAAAATAGGTCTTATAACAGTTTTCATTACCATCACTCTATCATAGATTAGATGAAATATTATAGGTTAATTTTAGATTAAAGTTTAGAATGCAGAATCGTTTCGAAAAGATGTGACAATGAGGAGAGATTTTAATGTGCATTTTTTCATCTTCAAAAAAGATCGATAATTTAGAGTCAAACCATCTTTAAGTGAAAGAAAGATGATGCGATTGTCCTAAGTTAAACAAATAGAGAAACATGCCGCTTGAGCTGTGTACCTCACGTTCACCAAAGAGGTGAACAGTGCACTTGTTACATAAATGGCCTAATGATATTAAATAGGCCTAATTAAAAAAGTGGCCAAGCCATGGCTATTACTATTATTATTATTGAGCACTCAAAGGGAAATCAAGGCTCCAGTCAGTTGCTATATGACGTGGCCAGACAACCGGATGTGCTCAATGAAGTGAAATGGCAAAAGGTAAATCGTTGCTCTGACACCTCGTTCGGTCAAGCATGAGATGATGGATTCATGCTACTTCCAAGACGAAAACCTGGCTCACCCATGCTCTAAGAGGGGCGATAATACTTCAGCCGTGCAATTATCTTCACACATTTAGCGACGAAAAAATTTATCAATTCTATTTGCTTGTTTACGGAACGAATCCTAGTGGAGTATAATAGTAGGGCGTTGAACACTTCAGAAGAAATGCATTTAGCTGAAACGCATATAAGGAGATAGCCATCCGATCGCAAAGCAAACTCATTTCGTATTGGCTCGTTTCGCGATAAAGTCGTTAGTGAAAATATTTCAGCCTAAAAAACACCAAATTAAAGGCTATGAAACTGGGGAAGGGAAGTCTTTTTTCCCTATCCTCTCTCTCCCTCCACTCTACTTTCCTAAATACAGTCGTCAGCTGATATATTGCAACTTTTTTTTTTAAAATTTACTTATGATCGGGTGAGAGATTTAGTGAAAATGGAGATTTTGTGTTCTAGATGGCATAAAAATAGATATAAAATTTTTCGAAGACACAGCGCCATAGGAATGCGATTAAAAATAGATGAAAAAAGCATAGCAAGAGAATCAAACAGTGGCGAAGGAGTGGTACTCGTTTGGGCGAGCAAAGCATCTTTAGTAGAATGGTCGTAGTAGTGATATACATCAGTTCATAAATTCGCATAACTTGAGATCGATTCTAGATGACCCGTAAACTTTACCTAATTTCTGGAAAAGTGCTTATTTAGACTCAGATAATGGATGACTACGTTCTATAAATTAAGCAATATTCATGAATCACCTAGGAATCATCCCAACGTATGCGGAAAATTGTATGAATTTATGAAGTGAACGCTTATCACGCCTATGATAACTCTATTAAAGGTATTTCGCTTGCCCAAAACAAGTACCATATTTTCAGCTTGCATTAATCCGATTATGCTTCCCCAAATTTGCGTACTGTTTGATTCTTTTTTTTTTTTGTCATCAATTTTCATTACGAATGACATTGGGAATTTAATGAATTCGATTCGATAAACTTTCGATAAACTTCGATAAACCTTATTCAATTCGATAAACTTTCTTCTCATCCCATTAAATTTTACTAACAAATTTTTTTCAACTTTTATTTAAATTCTATATTTCTAACTCGAACATTGGACGCCAATAAAACGATGAAAAATGCACACTTGCCATCTAATCAATATCCCCCCAATGATCTAAGTAGATCACCTAATTAGAATCGATTATTTCGAACTGATTTTCGATAAAAGAAATAAACTATGAAAAGTTCTAGCAGTACGAAAATTTTGCAAACATGGAGTATAAACTTGAGTGAACACATTTAGCTAAACAATTCCTAGCCTTTAATAGCACTCCCATTTTGAATATTCATAGAACCTATGATTCTTATTAAGTAAAAAACTTTTTCTGATTTTCCCTACTCAAAATCATTGAGGAACTTGGAACAGTGAGATTCCAATAAGTTGGAGATCGTAAAGTTGGATTTTTTCTTGAAATTAAGGAATATTTCCCTGTCTGCTTCTCTCCGTTCGTTTTTTTGTCGAAAAAACATAAAAGATTTTTCGCAAATACCAATCAGTGAAGGAAAGTTCTCTAGAGATGAAAAGGTGATCGTTGAATGCGATGAGATTTGCAAATGGAACTATCTAAAAGCAGTGAGGTTTCAACAGCTTCCGCCAAGATCTTTAAAGAAATATCATACGAACATTAACGGTACAATGAATGTAGTCAGATGAAGAGATCTTAAAGTGCATAGCGATAAGTATCCACTTCCTCATTCTTATATAATCGCCGATTCTTAATAGCACTTCTCTTTTCAGCTTGTAAAGCGAAGAACAGGTGGAAAACGAATGTGCAGTAATTCGGCTCAGATAGACCAATTTCCAAGTTACTAATAAATAGTATATATCCGCAATAAAGCATTCACGTTTCACTGAGTTAATCGAATCAACTAATTTAAATTACAGCAGTATACCAATTAAGTAGGAAAATAAGGATTATTTGAGCTGATTAATCCAAGCTTCTAAAGAAATATACAAGAAAGTGATGAATTACCTAACATATCTGCAAAATCGATTAGGCACGCAAATCTTGAAACAAAAAAAGGTAAAATAGCGAACTGGCTTGAGAATTCTCAAATGTTTTTGTGTATATGAATTACTCGATAATTAAAAATGATTACTTGAAATGAAAACTGGTGAACCCTGAAATGATTGTTGGAAACATGTGATCGAGGTAGATACTTTGCAAATCTTATAAGCCTGGCCATTTGAATATATATAGCCTTCATCATACTATTACTATTTTCAACGAAAAATAAGTGTTTTATGGGATCGAATGAATTACTGCACATCAAATTTCAACCAGAAGAGCGCTCTATCGGCCATTCCTAAAAGACCGACGGAAATGCTTTGACTTGCGGCGATTTCTTAATGGTATCGCCTTCCGTTGGTTACTCGTAACGACAAGCTTAAAGTCATTTGTCGATTTCCTGTTGTCTGCAATGAATTTCCCACCCACTCAGCTTTTCACCTTCCTATCTTACCTTGATCGTAAATTAATTCTGATTTATCAGCAGTTCAATGCTTAAATTATGTGATGGAACCGTTTGGGGGGGGGGTAGGGGACAAACGCAAGAGAGAGTGGGAGAGAGGGGAAAGGGTACTGCCCTTTATTCATTGTTCAGTGCTAATTTGCTAGAGACGTGAAGCAAGCGCTGCGAAAAAGATTTTTGGATGAAGCTATAAAATCAAATAAGTTGGATGTAGAAATGAAAAAGAATTTTCCAACTGAAAAAAAATCGGTTTTGATTTTATCAATTCAAATTCCCCGCTAAAATTATGAGAAATCGTAAAATTAGATGATAATAACCTATTAAAATTTACTTTGGCCCGCAATCGATGGATTGTATTGACTCTTAAAGAAAAGTCGGTTGAAAGCGCATGAATTTCATCGATGTCGATTGGTTATCGATGAAAAATTTTACGTAAAAATCGACTTCCGATTGCAATCGGAAGATTTAGAAACCGACCGAAATTCCGGATTTCGATCGAAATTCGATTCAACAGTTACCGGTGCTATATGAAAGAGTAGCTACTAGAATATGTACTTTCAAATTCTGCTCATCCAGGCATATTTCCTCTCGCAAAAAAAAATTTCGTTTTTCATTCACCTTGCGAATATTGAGTAAAATAATTCGACTAGCATAAAATGCGCACAAATTTCATAGCACCTTTAGAAATCCATATCGATTAGCGATTAATAGATCAATGTGAAATAAGAGATTAGCCTATGCTTTACATTATACTCATCAAGAGTACTCAATAGCTTCCCACTTGAAATTAGCTAGCATATATACCTAACTATGCACAAACATGATATCATATCGTTACAAATCAACAAGAAAAAACCTCTTCATAGGATAGGAAATCCTTTTGCTCGATCATGAATGCATCGTTTTCAAAATTTTTAGTGTATGAGGAGAGTTTCGTGAACTGATCTCAGGTAAGCGAAATAAAAAAATGGCGTATCGTACTAGTCCTTCTATTGCATTTTCACTTGTTCATATTATACAACATATAATGAGGCTTTCGGGGAGTAAAGACAATGAAGCAAAACATATAGATGAGAAAAAATTACCTCTGAATCTACCACTAAATCATTAATATTATAGTACATATTACAATGAATAATATGTTTTTCCTATTCGCCAACTTACGATAAACTTTCTTTATTTCTCGAGTTTCATCGCTTTAAAAATTATGAAAAATCACCGATATGTTGAATTATAAATTAGCTGTAATTTTCAATCTATAAGGCAGAATATGAGATAATTCTATCCTACATTTAAATAAATTTTAAATATTTTCACCCTAAAAAAAGCGAAATATATGATAAATTATTTACTTCAGAGAATTTACAATATAGATTCTTCAAATGAAGCATTTTAGTGAAAGTGAAATGCTGAGGAAACAATCAACGACGCGTTAGCAATGTGTTTTAATGCAAAACTAAACTAAATCCCATTTGAAAATTGCAGATCTGATTCGTTTTTCAGCAAACATCTCGTTAGAGCGTTTTCCTCACTTCTATCTTCTGCCTTTTCTTTTTTTTCTTTTTTCAAACCTTATATTGTCATTCTCGGTTGAGACAAAATTGTTGTCCATTCTGAGAGAAAATTTTTCAAAAAAAAATGCGAATTTTTCTATGGATTGTTAGCCACAAAAGTTGAAAATTTTATCATAAGACATACACATACATATACACACACACACAGACACACGCAAACACACATAAACATACGCAGACATAAACCTACGAATGCGCTTTTGCATGAATGATTTTAGCATATCTCATCTTTTCCATTCTTCCCTTTCTTTTTCCTCTGCAGGTGTGAACATCATGCATTCATTTTAAAAAAAAAGTATAAAAATTTATGCGAACTTATATATTTAAGTGGGAGAAAAATGTTGAAAAGCATAAGAACCTAAACGAATTTGATTATATTTTTAGCGCGATTTTTTCGCAATTTTTAGTGTCTAATCAAACTTTAGGTTTTAATCTAAAAAGTATTCAAAGAAAAATGTAAATGGATGCTGATACGATATGATAACGCCTATAATCACATTTAAATGAAGCAATGAAAAAATGAGAACGTAGAGATTATTGAACAATAGAACGTTTCATTATGGTCTATAACGAGTCCTATTCGAGCTATTTTAGTCGATATCGTAATTCTAAGGTAACAAGATAAAATAAGTTTTCATCGGATCGATCTCTAACTAGAAGATAGACACTCTTTGATCATTCGGTAATAAAATCGAATTTTAATTCGTTGATTTACATCGAAGAAAGTTTTATATGAGATAAATTATATCAATATGATAATATACAACAATCTTCTACTATTTTCTACTATGGTTTCAATTTAATCATTTAATATTATCTATAATTAGACAATATTTTAGGAGTACTTAGCGGTATAGAATCAACCATTTCCTGGCCTATTCTCCTCTCAATACCCGCTTTATTCCCTTTCCACATCTCTATTTCTCTTAGTTCTCTTCCATATAACGATATTGTCGACCTTTTTCGGCGGTAACGACCCCAAAAAAGCACCGTATTCATTTCTGGCCATAATTTATCAGTTGGTTCTTTTGAGGCACACGGTATTTTCATGATTTAATAATTCGGCAAAACGTAGTTGTGTTGAATTTTTAAAACATCTAAGAATATGGTATTTTCTTTATTCAACAGCAATTTTTGTTGCTTGCATGAATTTTTCGAATTTTCAGCCATAACCTGTGAATTTGGGTGGTCCTCTTCTAATCTTATGAAATTTGGAAATGGTCACTTTAAAGTTATAACAATGAGGGTTGACTTCAATGTGCAGCAATCATTCTATTAA
The DNA here is from genome assembly GCA_006503575.1 of Baylisascaris schroederi. Taxonomy (NCBI): domain Eukaryota; kingdom Metazoa; phylum Nematoda; class Chromadorea; order Rhabditida; family Ascarididae; genus Baylisascaris; species Baylisascaris schroederi. The sequence goes on from QEWY01000888.1 coordinate 458,881, forward strand.
CAACTCCAACTTGGCAGCTAATACAACAATGGTACTGTAATGAACGTAGATGTAGGTTAAATGACGTCTTTCTTCAAATAAACCTGGTCACCAGTAACATAATCGTATCGGTGTACTGTAATTCCTATCCTGTAATACTGAAAATCTGATGATGTTGCCGCAGCAACGGTAGTTCATCAACCCCCAAGATGTGCCTAAATTCCACATTGAACATTGTATTAATCATATCAACAATCACCTAACTGATATGAGGTTTTTTTTTTAAATTGGTATGAAAGATGCATTGAATTCGATCAATATTCATGCATCGATATCCATTCATTAGTGATCGTTTATTGTTCAATGATCGATCGTCCCTCGATAAGATAGAAAATGCAAAAGCACTTGTAGCATTAGTGTTGCTGATGTGTTTCTTCTCTAAATCAATCAATCAAAAAAAAAAAAAAGTTGGGCATCACGAATAAAATTATTGACAGCAAAACTGACTCAACTGACTCAAGAAACAGCAAACGTGCTACAATCTTATAACGGCAAAAGTTAATTAATTAATTAATTAATTCTCATATAAAGAAATTAGCGGCTCACGGAAAAGCGCCAAGTGATTTCAACTGGCAGCTGGAAAATTCCTTTTTTTTTTGAAAATGTGGAAAAAAATGTTACCTCACACATCGAATTTTGAACTATAGAATAAGTTCAGCTATTTGAAGTACACCTTTTGAAATTGCTTGTAATCGCCCACATCTTTCTTTGCTTATTTAACGTTCAAAAAGCACTCACTTGGTCGGTGTTTGTCATCTAAACGAATTTGCATATTCAAATCACCTCATCTTCGTAGTAAATATGCTTATGCCATACCTAAACAACAATATTACTGCCTGACCCCGAAGTTTTATACAAGATGATTTGTAAAGCGTTGCATTGTGGGCAAACACGATGAACAGACAGACATGTCAAGTGAGGTAACCAATAGACGTAATTTACACTGCTCTCGAATCTAGTAAAAAAACACACACAACGATCACATTGTTTTCATAAAGTAATTCATTAAAGCTTCGATTTGCTTTCAAAAAAAGCTTGATGACGTCAATGTGGCTTAAATTACAGCAAATGATAAATATTCGAGGTATTTTCGAAAGTTTAGAAATACTTTTTTTTTTCAAATTTTTCATAATAAGCTATAGAATAAATTTGCCGAAGAAAAATTTGTAGAAAAAAAATATTCAAATTTTTGTATCAATGTAGAAGCGTATCTTATAGGAGATGAGACGATTTACATTCATGCATTCTATTTATTTAATAAAACAATTTCACAAATTAATTAAAGAGACGAAAAAAAAATGAGTTTAAATTTTCTAAGATCCGAATGCTCACACATATTTCATTTTAAAAAAATTTTTTCCGCAGCTCAATCGGATTTAAGAGCGCAGAAAATTTTTAGTCACATTTTTATGTCAATCATTCTTTTCGAAGCAAATGAAACATCGTGAAAAATACTACATGAAATAATCTCACCAAAATTTTGTAATGTTACCTTCAATTGTTTCATATTTGAAATCACCAAACATAAAGATATATTTGAAATCATCAGACATAAAGATATACACATACAAACGGACATAGTGGCATACACATACAAACAGACATAAATACACACACATATAAACAGACATAAAAACATACACATAAAAACAGACATAAATACACACATATACAAACGGATATAACATTGTCGAAATGCTCTTTGTAAAGAAATTTATGAAAGTATTCAACAGAAAAAAAAAATTGCCTTTAAAATTTCGCTTAGAATCCATTTATTGAGGTGCTCATTTATGCTAATCGAGTAATAAATCTCTATTTAGCCGATCCAATGGAGCAAACAGCCTTATTTCCTTTGAAAATATTTCCGTCAGCCTACGAAAAACTTATAAGCTCTAACGATTACGCTGGAATGCATTCCATAGTTTTCACTCTTTTAGTTGCTTTTCTCATTACTAATTTGAGGTCAAAGGTCGACATCATACTATCGCTAATATTTAAATTTTAATTCACTCCATTTACTCTCAACTGAATATGCTGTTTTTTTTTCGATTAAATTTAAAAAAGTTGGGGACGACGACGAAAGACGATAGGGATTCGGTCTTGATGTACGTGCACATTACGTTGGATGACTTCCGGCAAAGTGGGCAACCTGTATTACGCAAGTATCTGCTTTTTTTTCGAGATGAAAATTTTTTTTTAATTTCTGTTCAATATATATTTTAAGAGGAAATTTGCTGAAATTATCTAGTTGAATGAAACTAAAGATATGAAATATTATGTTAAAAGCTTTTTTACACTATCAGTGATATGCAAATCATCTCTTCAAATAATTAATCATGTTATTTTAAAATGTTGTATTGTTTTTATGTTTTACGAAATTACGCATAAAATTGAAATTTCAATATTTCTAAAATGCACTTTATATCGCATATACTTAAATATATTATCTGATAATCCTCTGAATTAAGGAGTTTTCACCGTTGTGCTATTTGTTTATGGCTTCACAGTAGATAGGGCCTTTAAATTTCAGCTACATCCTTTCCCTTGTATTGATACGGCAACAGATTCGTAAATGAGTAAAGTAGAGCAGCCGGCTGTAGATCAAGCTGGAATAATAGACCGTATAAAGAAGGTCAAGAACATACAGGCAGGTCAAACAACTGCCTCATGAAGCTACCCTGAGGCAGAACCGGGAAGATACAGAAGTGGTTGACGTGTCAGCTTCTAGACTGTTCTTGAGGCCTTGTGCGCCTATATGTGGCCATTGGAATGCGTGAGGAAATCGGCAGCAATATGGAGTTCGCCATGTACGACTACGAGCAGTCGTTTGATCTGCCTGTATGCTCTTGACTTTCTTTGATCTACTTTGCACGGTCTACTATTTCCGCTTGATCTATAGCCGACAGCTCTATCTTACAAAGGTACCACTACCGAATTTCATATGAAAGACATTTACGGATGAAAGATCTTAAAAGGGATCATAAAGGACTCTGTTAGAACATTTAAAATATCGAATAATGATACCGATTTTAATTGCTCACATCTCTTGATTTTATATTATTGACACAATAATTGAGACAAAACATTTTCACATTTTCATTTAATAGAAAAAAGTATTAGAATATATAAATATTTCTATGCTAATTTAGTAATTTGAATCATGAATGGACTTTTCAATTTCAATGTAATCCATATTATCCCTTCGGCTGGACGGAAATAAATGGTTAAATTTCGTCAAACTTTCCTATCCACGGGCATGTATATACAAATCCACATGTGATTACATTGCCCTGGCTTGCTGTTTCGACCGTTTTTATAGAATTTTCAAAATTTTACAAATTTTTTGCCCAACACTCCATTATGGTTGAAAACCTCTAGAACATATAGAAAGAGCTTTAGACAAATAACTTCTATCAAAGCTCGATTATTTAAAAATAAGTATGAATATTTTAGCAATCGGTGGGTATAGAAATGCGGCTATCGCATCACTCATGCATTCCCAACGCCTAAGAATGCTACAATGAACAATACTATTCCTAGTTTCATCTCTATGTCTAGTTCAGCGCATACTCACTAACCCTCCCAATCTTTCCTGTCAAGTAAACAAAGGTTCGAATTTGTCATGTAGTTTGAATTTATATTTGTTGATTTATTAGTTTCCTATATATATCGCACGCCTATAATATTCCTTCTTTCCCTCCCTCCCTCTTCCTCCCTCTCTCCCTCCCTCTCCCCCTTCCTCTCTCTCTCTCCCTCTCTCCCTCCCTCCCTATTTCCCTCTCTCCTATCTCTCCCTCTCCCTCTCTCTCTCGCTGTTTCACTCAGCATTAATACCGTAAAACCTGTTTTTTTTTTTCTATCAGAAGAAATAAACGATTACCATTTCCTTTAACACTTACGCATAAAAGGATCAAACCATCGCCTCAGGCAATTCCGACGCAAAAGCGCACGAGAACCAAATATCTAGAATCAATTTTTCCTCCATTGAATGTTTGAAATTTGGCAACAAGCCATAAATCTTTTTCCTTCATTTCGTAACATTTTGCACTGAATATATAAATAATAAAGTGAAAAATGTGATATGATATGTTAACATTTTCAATGATATAAGCGACTCTAGAAATATAGAGGGATTGTAATTCTCGGCGTAATTCTATTACCGCTTAGAGGTTGTACTTTAGAGAGAGAATAGAGCAAATTGACCTTTTTCATCCGAGTAGAGATGTTTATTTCATCTTCAATAACCGAAAAAAAATTGGAAATGTATATCAATATGATTACGAGGATAAACGTTTTTGTTTTTTTTCTATTATTGAAACATTAAAATATTTTAAATGGAATTTTCAATTGTATAGAAAAAAGTAATAATCAATCATATGTTTTTTTTAGTTTCATTCAATCGATTATTGAACAATATTGATTGATTTGATTGATGATCTACTCATCGATACTTTAGAAAAAAAAAAGGGAATAGTACAATTATCTCGACATTAGTATCTGGTAATTTTAGTGGATAATGTTTATAAAATGAGTGGCAACAATATTGCTACAGTAAGATGGAAATAAAACGACTAATCGCTTTAATAGAAACTACATCTTTTACTACGATCGAAAATTCACACATTTATCTAACTTATTAGGTCACAAAACAAAAGTATTCACGAATAATATCATTAAAGATTAGTGGATATGTGATGCTAATCTCCTTCCCTATTACAAAAATATTCCCCTTATATATTAGGTGAAATATAAAGTATTTCATAACGATGATAAAAAAAAGCTTCGTATATTTTTTATATTCATATCTCCAAAATGTTTATTAAACGAATAAATGTCAGAATGATATAGTGTACGGGGTGGAATTATTTAATACTTGTGTACTTTAATACTTTAATAATTATTTAATAATTATTTAATAATTATTTAATATTTAATTATTTAATATTTAATTCCTGATTGCTTCATAAGTTTTTCTATTCTTATATATGCAATACTTAAGGTAAACTGTAAGCTGATATAGTCCAAGCTGATATAGTCCAAAGTGATATAGTTCAATCTTTGTCAGTCGTTATTTTCAAGCTTGCTCTTTTATTAAGCTGACTTAACCTTCTAATTGCAATATCAGCATTTCATCGGTTCCGCTATATTTAAAAGGTATCACGCCTCAGAATGTTAAAATCATATAGATGCACCTTCCATTGTTCATTCTTTTTGTGAATAAATAAACATGCTAATTAAAAAGTAGAAAAATAAATGAATAAATAAATAAAAAATCCTTGACAGTACCCTGAAACTAGGGGGGATAGTGCTACCTCCTTTCCTTCCTTCCCCCCTCCCCCTCGCAAATCCCCTCCACACCTGAAATTGCCTTCTGTTTCAAATATGAAAAGCCGTTTAGTTGCAATACTTTCACTTGCAATTCTACGTTTTAAAGTCTATTTACAATTGCTGAACACATTCACTGAATTCAGGGAATTACAAAATATTGCTTTTCACTTCTCTTTAAGGCCGTAATTTTATTTGTAGTGAATGCAATAGTTCAGTTGAGATATCAACTATAGAGAATGTAACGCGATACTTGTGCAATATCAAAGAAAATAATTGATTATTGATTCGGCTATTAAAATTACTAATATTTAAGTTTCATCGATGTAAAATATAACTTGAAAAGAAGTTTATAAATAATTTCCTATTAATAATCTAGTGGTAATGGAATGCAGGAATATCGAATAATCAATAGTAGTTTCATTAATTTCATATAATTCTATAGCAAATATAATTAAACAATTAATGAAGAATACAATCGATTGATTTTTTTTTTATTGCTCGCGAATTACTTAAAAATCTACAAAAATTTAATTGTCTTATAAGCGTAATATGTTCTTCGATGAAACATATTTCATATATATTATATAAAAAACGCTACAAAATCAATGATAAAATTTATGCAATTATTGCAATATGATTGAAAAAAAAATTAAAGCTTGCAAAATAAACTTGAAAATTAAACCAAAAAAATTGGAGCTTCTTATAAACACTTGAAGTTAAAATTAAAAACTTCAAGTTTTTTTAGCTTTCAACAAATCCTTCACAGTTGTTTTAGTTGTCGATAGCATTGAAAATGCGAAAAAAAAAAGAAAAAAGACATTCTTTGCGATGTTCTATGCATTCTTTTTATAAGCTCACCTCATCGGCGTATCTTCAATCACCGAGTTGATCAATCGCCTAATGATCGAAGTGACTTAATACACTCTTAATATAATTTTGTTATATTTTATCGATATAACGATATAAGTGACTTAATTTTATTATATTTTAATCGCATTAAATTTCACATCAATCGAATTACCCTACAATGCATCAAATGAAACCAACATGAGTTACTATGATGTTATATTTAAGTAAGTTAAAGATATAGCTACTTATAATAAGAGCAGTTCGAATTTTACTGATCCAACTGTGGCTATTATAGAGTATGAATTTTACACGTTTAATACGGATGCTATAACTACAATCGAGCAACAAAAAAAAAATTATTCTAGCAATGAGAAATACATATGCACACGTACACGTACACACAGACGCACGTACAGCAACCAAATGACGTTTGTAAAAATGCCTAGGTGGTCTGTGCTAATGGTTAGTTTAAGTACGAAATGATACAAATGGAAGCAAAGAAACGGAAACCCTAATTTATTCCTTCACAACTTCGTTTCAACGACTTACTCCAACTACCTAAAAAAAAAAAAATTCATATTAATGAGAGGATGTGAATTACTTCTGCGTAGACAATTAGGGCACATGAATAGAGCATGGAGTCATAAGGGTCCATGATTTTTACTGTCCATTGATGAAAAATAGCAAAAACATTGCAACGAAAATTTCGCGAAATACGATTGTAGTACACAGGAAGTAGCGCATATAAATAATAACGATAAACACTCAAATATGAACATACAATTTCATAAAAAATATTTATAAAATTGATTTCTTTTAATTGAAAGATTTTTGTAGCAATAAAGTGTCTTATTAATCATAAGAGAATATTCAAGAATCGAATTGAAATAAAATTTAATAATATCATAAATGAGAAGAAAATAGAGGAAAAAATTTTACAACGGGAAATTCTATCATTGCTAAGAGATGGTTGACTAATGCATAAATATGAATGCCGATAAAGTAAACAACTTAGAGAGGTTAACGAGTTGAACACAACGTCAAGAGCAATCTTAAGCGAGCAAAACATACAAACCGATACAATCAGCAATGCTCATTCTGCAATAAGCTTCAATGCAACGAGAGAGCGTTTTCTTCACAGAAATATACCAGTAGAAAGAAAAATTTTACTAAGGATAATATTTCCACCTATCCCCTTCCCCTCCTATATTCTTTTTCTCTTCCCTTTCAAGCCGATCATAAACTTTCAAGCCAAGTTTCATTTTTATAGCTTTTTTGAGATCCCTTATGATCAGCCTTATCGAAGCAATCATACAATAATCGTGATTCGAAATATATATGAACGATATTATTGATCTAAAAGTCCTGTAAAATTCAAGCGCTTTGTTTTCCGAGCATTAGTTAATTCAAGAGTAGATGAAAAATTATTGAGCGTTAAACTAAACACTGATTAAACGTTTCACTATGTGAATTATTAGGCTATTAATCTATCGATGATCATGAGTGGAACATAAAAAACCAATTAGCACATTTGCTCGAGCTTAAAAAATTTTACAAGTTTTCATAAATGGGCGATGAATTCGAAAAATATCTACCGCTCCGTTGAATAGGACATAAAAAATAAAATTTTCAAGTGAAAATATTGTGAATTCACATTTTAAAAAAAATTTTTTTTTTCAAAGTGGGCAAACCATTGATAGAAATTCGTTAAACTTTTCATTTTTTTTCCTTTTTTTTTGTAAGGTTGGAATACTATATTCCTAGATAGTGGAAACTTTTCTCGTGATTTCCTATCAGATATTCTGAGTTGAGCCCACCGAACACAACTATTCGCCTAGGTAATCAATAGGCGCACTATTGCATTCAATTTAACCTGATCATATTACAAGTATTTTCTTTCTTTCAATAAAGTTGTATTCCACAAGATGATTCTATAACATTTTTGATCACTATTTCATGCCGCGGATTATATAGCCTTAGGCAATTTCGCTTGTTAAAAAGCCCCGTTAGCTTCCCTTGAATTAGAAGAAATAGTATACTTGCGTTACATCTCCAAGGAAAACGAAAAAAAACGTTTACGAATGACGGATTAATATAAATAACGAATAAAAAATATTGTTTTAAAAAATAATACAATATTTAAATAGAAATTGATCTACAATTTTGAGAAGAGTATCTCTAGAATAAACGCCTCTTATTGGAAATACTCGAGAAAATAAAAATCTTTTTTTTTTTCAAAAAATTTCAGCACCTCATTAAGGATATCTATCAATAATCGAAAACTTTCCTAAGCATTCATGTTTCAGCACGTATAACACTTACAAAGCTATGATGAATTCTCTTCTCTTCATGTTTAAATATATGTTGTATTGCTCGAAAGTATTTCAGACAAAAAAAACAGCCTCAATAAGCCTTTATTCTATTATTACACCGATTCGTCAATCATAATAAAATTGAACAATACATTTCGATCATGAATTAATGCTTAGGAAAAAATTTAAT
>QEWY01000888.1:467607-493719 GCA_006503575.1 Baylisascaris schroederi
ATGCATACATCCCTTGAAGGCTTCTATATACAAATATATGTACCTGCACATTAAAATATGTATCTATAAATAGAACAAAAATATATATATACATATATAAATATATATATATATTTATTTATTTATTTATTTATTTATTTATTTATTTACATCATACTTAAAAATATAATAGAAGTAATACATCGCTAAGTTCGAATATCTAAGTAACAATAACTATCAACACATTTGATCTTCGATTGCAGCTAAAAATGTGACCACAATTTTTCTTACTATCGAAAAAAGTCCCTACATTAACCCATTTATACTTTAGCTTAATTGAATATTATATTAGTCTTTGGCTTATTTGACCCTTACTTTTTGCTTTACTTTGTATTAATTTAGCCTTAATATTAAATAAGTATCAAATTTCGATGTCCTTCTCTTCTAGTATGCTCGACTATTTTATCGTATATATTCTGATGCCTGACTATATGAACTCCACTTCCACTCACAAATAACTATAGGAAAAAAAATTCAATTCGTTACTTTCGTCGCGGCATCTCCTTGATATTACATTCGATTTGCCGACTCATTTTGTTCCGTTTTAGACTTTTACTACCTTCTATTACATATACCGTATAAATAAATTAAAAGCCCCAGGGCTTATAGCATGTTTGCTTCAAATGAAAAAGAATTTCATTGTCAAAAGATTTCTATTTGTCGCTAAAAATATGATTATAACTCAAAACATGCTCTATGAATTTTTCATTCACTTCTCGTTGAAGCTTAATATCTGTTTGCCAATCGTTTAGCACATTTCAACTCTAAAATTCTTTTCAATTTTTCTACGTATTTTCACATTTGATAAAAATTTAGGAAAATGAAATAAAATTTCCAAGAAAAAAAAAGAATTCAATTCTTCGAGAACGAAGAAAAATCAAATATAAAATTTGATAAAAATCTAATAAAAATAAGCAACAAATAAAATTTTTCTACAAAAATTAGGACTTTGTTTTGAACATATTTCTATATGTTGATTTATCGTTATTTTCACATTCGCTTCTTAATCGACGAATTTTACACATTTCCACGTCGACTAAATTTTTCATATTTGCATTAACATTGATAAGCTTCTTCAAATCGTCTTCTGCCTGCAAATATATAAAAATTAAAAAAAAACATCTAAATATTGCAATAGTTGTGCAAGTTGAACATCAAACAGTGCCCTTCTAAATTGTATAATTTTATCTCTCACCTCTCATCAAAGCCTTTATCCCTCTTATCCCAAAAGATTACACCAATGATATAAGAACCACAGCTATAAGACCACTATGGCTCAGGTAAAGGGTCTCTTTATAAAAGGTAATAGTTTGTGGATCTATCGAAATTCACCGATGCAAGTCGATCGATAAATCAACTTTCAACTATAATAGATTAGAGCTCTCTACTTATCACTGCTAAGCTTACAGGTAAATACATAAAACGTTGAACATGTAAAACAGATAATTACATATAAAATACCATTGTAATTTAATGCCAACAATACTATCCATTAGGATTATTGATATTCCCCTATTGAAGGTAGCTAAAGATAAGCATCACCTTTTTCTACGTTATACATGACAGAGAGTACTTTCGGTTTCCATAAGAACGAAATGCTACTTCCTATATCCGGAGTGGTCAACTTCCCAATGAACCTAGTTTCTTTGGGAAGGTTGTATTCTTCTTACCCTTATCTATCTATATACTCTTTTGATTCACCACTCAGACTGTTTTAACTAAATAACAAAGCCTAATAATATCCTATAATAGGAAGTTGTTTCTTTTGCATTAGACCCCTAAATCCCTCAGCGTTTGCCTCTTAGAATCCTTAGAAATTTAAAAAAAACCACAGACCTTATCAAGATCCCAAACGGCGATACGTGCTTTTGCACGTCTGAATAATGCTTTTTCGTTCAATTCATCTCGTTGAAGTACTTCAGAAGCAGTTTCGATCGCTTCATAATACTGACCCATATTAAGAAAACATTGTGAAAGATTTAGATATAATGCCACGTTCTGAAATTTCATTTGTTCTAATTATATGCTTAAAAGATCAATTGAGAGATCATTTATTTCCATAAAGTTTCGGTGATGGGGAAGGTGGCAAATTGTGTGTAGCTATTTTTTATACGCATGGAACCTTCAAGATAACTAACAAGAGAGGAATTAGAGGAAGTAATATTGAATGGAATTTAAAAAAAACAAGAAAGAAATATAGATGATCTACTTGACGATCCAATTCGATCCATTCGGGTTCACCTGGTTTCTCTCGTAATAACAACGTATCAATCCGGCCCAAAGCTTCGCGATATTTTAAAGCCGCTGCCTCATATGAGCCCTTTAATCGACTATCACATATTAAACATCATAGTGAAAATCCTAATAGAGATGTTTTAAATAAGTGCACTGTTCTCATTCTTATATTCTTGCAGTGGAAAAAATTTCAAAGTTTTTTTTTTTTTGAAAGGAGGAAGATAAACTATGAAATTTTTAAACATCATAGTGAAAATCCTAAAAATTTCAAAGTTTTTTTTTTGAAAAGAAGGAAAGAGGAAAAAATAAGCTAAAGAAGGAATAAGAAATGAAATTTTTAAGGAGGGCTATGCCCCCTCTCCGCCCCCCCCCCTGGAGGAGGGGGCACATTACATCCACTATCTCCTCCTCAATTCAGGCCACCTAAATTCTCAGGAATTACATTTCATAAGTACCTCCTCTACTACACTGATAGTCTAGCAACAATCAAAATAAGCCATACATAATGGGAGATGAAACTAGTGCACAAAGAATTTAAGTTTGTAAATTCCATTAATATTTCATCGTTGCAAATCTCCTACTTAAAAAATTCATGAGCAAAAAAATAGGTATATATCTAAGCATAGGCATGACATCTTCATAATCCGCTTTTTTTTTTTGATTTTGACAGCGGTTGAAAATTTTAATTGAACCTTAAAAAAATTCCAAACTTTTACAGTTTGAATTTTAAATAATTCCCCCCTCCCCCCAAAGAAAAGTGGAAATCACAAACCCAAGGGGTCCCATCGCAGCACAATGACGAGTATGATGGCACTCATCTGCGTGTCGAGGGTTAAGTTCACCTTTCGAGATATCCCTTAACTTCTGTGATACCAATGGATATGGATATAATTCCGTTCTATCGATGTCAAATTGACTTATCTGTAATTTTAAATTTCCTCTCAAAAAAAAAAAAACATTTCATTTCATTGGCAGCAAACAGAAAAAATTTCAATGCATAAATATTGAAAAAATTTTATAATTGTCAGAAAAATTCTGGCGAGGTGCCAATAAAATGAAAACCTTTCATCTAGATGACGATAGATATGCAAAAAAGTTGCCATAAATATATATATTTTCTTCTAAAATTTTCATCAAAATTTCTGCATTTTGTGAACACTAAGAAAATTTTCCTCCATAATAATAACGAAGATCCCAATGGCATTAGTCACTTTCCCCCTCCCCCGTTTTCCAGTTTTTTGTTTCGAAAAAAAAATGAAAACAAAGCGATAGCACAGCATCTAAGAATGAAATCAAAATTAATTAAATACACTCAAAACAATAGAAAATGAAGAACTAATTGTCAAAATAAAAAAAAGATGACAAAAAAAAATTCTCAGAATTTCATCTAAAATAAGCAATCCCAGATAGGGGTACAAAAATAAAAAAAAAGATCACAGAGTAAAACTGAAAAAAAATAGAATAGAACTTTAATAGTGAAATATTTCAAGATGACTATTTTTTTTAAAAAAAAAAAAGATAAACTTACCTCATCTATAAGCATCGTTCTAATGCATGTCTCAAAAATAGGTAATTGGAATTTCTTGCCAAAAACAATCTCTAACGGTTTTCCATAACCATGCGGATATGATTTTCTTGTATCATCAATTGTTTCATATGAATCCCTTAAATCAAATTGTATTAATAAAAAAATTTTTTTTAAGTTTAATTTTTTACCTCAAAATCTATAATCTTCTAAACAAATATAGAAAAAATTTCCAATGATTTTTATAATCGAAAAAAATTGAGTAATGGTGAAAAAAAAAGAAATGCTTGAATTTTCATATTGGTTTTTATTAGATTATAGAAAAGTTACATATTAGGTTATAGAAATGCTTCAATAGATTTTTCATTACTACCAATAAAAACATCAGCGCCTTGGAATTATTGAGTATGCGCTCCTCAGGGTTACAACCACTTCAACACAACTATTTTTGGTTGTTACCACATTCTATCGTACTAATAAACACTCTATCAGAAATTTCTTCTCATTCTTTATAAGCCATTGATGGTAATGGGCTTAGAGAAGATCTAAGCGAATAATTCTAAATGATCGTGAGTCTCAAGTGAGAAGGAACAATTTCATCCGTCCATATTTCTTTATAAAGTTTATTTGAGGTATTTTATGAAATCTTTCAAAGCACCGATTTAAGAAAATCCTAAAATCAAGGAATTCGGCTATTCTTTTACATTGTGGAATAATTGATCAAGACCACCCTCAAATTTTAAGCATTATTTCAATTCACCAAAATTCCAAACTAAAAAAAAAAACCTTAGATCTGGTTAAATATTGCCCATAGTAAATTAGACGCATCCAGATCATACATAACAATCAATGATCGAATACAATCTGATCCATATTTTAATACTTAGCTTATTGCAATTTATATGAAATCTTTATGTTTGAGATGTATTTATAATAAGTTTCCACGATCGAAAAGAATAGCATGTAACATTTGATGCTATTTCGTTTAGAAATAGTTTCGTCTTGTAGATATTCCTTCTGCAAGTTTACAATGATGGTCATAATCCTTAGTCCATAATATGGCTTAATATGGCCACTATTTTTTTGTTAAATCCAGGACTTATCTTTTTACATTCTATTTCTTTCGCCTTCTTAATCTACAAATTCTTTTATTCTAAATGACGCTATCGTCCTCGCTTGCAATATTCAACTGGTATTTATTTATTTATTTATTTATTTTTTATTTGTTTATTTATATATGTCACTTCAGCATAGCATTATAACTTTCCAATATTGACGAGGAATTGTAGATATTCGCCAGGAAGCGGAAATATACTTATGTGATTGCGTAGCTCATTTATGTTCATTTAAAAGGAAACATATCTAAGCAATAAATTTGAAATTGACAAACCTTGATTGAGGGAAACCATAAAGATCTACATCGACGGTCGCTTTTAAAGCCTCATAATGAAAGACCGCCTTCGTACCGGTACGATAATCGGGTAATTCACCTCGACCAGCATTCAGAATCTTCTTGAATGTTTTTATTTGTGATTTTGAAGATTGCATTCAAGAACTTCTAGAAATAGATTATTCAATGTTTTAGATCGTTCAGACAATGAAATAATTCAATAATACATATACAGCTGTACCTTTAAGAAGCTTGAGACAGGAGGTTGCATGGGATTTAAAAATCTTCTAATATCATAGTTAACTGCAATTCCTAAAAACCAACGGGAAAGGTTTCAGCAGCTTTCTTGCACTAAAATGTTTAGAAAAAGTGGCACTTAATAAATCCATTTAAAGCGGAAACTGCTATTCTTCCCACTGCTATTCTCTCCCTCTCTTTTTGAATACGGAAGTAAAATATTCATAGAAAAGCGGATATTCGATTGAATAATTTGATGAGTTCAAATATGATAACATATAAAACTATTTCTTCAAATGAATATGATATAATAAGCACGTATTGTATCAACCCTTATGATATGTTTCTACGTTTATTTAACATCTAATCGCTTCAAAATGGCAATCCAATTAACGTAAAATATTTGAAAATTTTCTCTCACATTTAAATTATTCTCTATTCTCATCGAAAAAAAAGTTACAGTATGTTACTTCATCGTATACAGTATGCCAATCAATGCAATTTCCGTTTTCCTATCTATCAAGTGAAAACTCAAATAAATCGAAGTATTAGCAAATATATGCAAATTTCCATAAAAGCAATTCAAAATTACATCGTTGGTAACGTGCTAACGAAAGCAAAGAGTTGCAAGAGGCTGGTTGTCATGGAAATAGAAATCCTTAACTTAACGCCGCTAATAGAAGATAAACTCAGAAGATCGATGAGACGTCGAATGGTAAGTGGTTGTCATCCCATCTTCCTGCCCTCTGAAATCGGGCCAGTTTTCAGAAAGGCCTGAAACCGGGCCAGTTTTCAGAAAGGCCTGAAACCGGGCCACTTTTCAGAAAGACCTGAAACCGGGCCACTTCTCAGAAAGGCCTGAAACCAGGCCAGGTCTCAGAGGGCAGGTGGATGTAAGGGGTGATCAATAACTTGTAGACCAATTGCTTTCGGGTACAGCAGAGCCTTCAGAGCCTCAGTACTACCCGTACTGAGGCTCTGTCGGCGTGACGACCCTCCACCAGCTGTCATGTTCTCCCATCTGTCATTACTATCATTGATTTTATTGACGCTTGATAAACACCTCAACCTCTCGTCTAATTGCCAGATTACACAACATCCGCTCACGAGTGGCAAAAGGAATTTGCGAAATCAAGGGTCAAAGGTCAAAACAGGAACGTCACACGCTTACATAGATGGGATGGCAATCGGAAAATGGCAGATAATCGGAAAATGAAGATAACATGATAATAATTGCTTAAGCATTCATAAATTTGAGTGGAAAAATTGAAATCTCAAGCTGAAACAACATCAAGACCACTTTTAATAAATCTTCGTATAGTAATGGATTGAAAACTACTCGAATTCCATTTACAACCGTTATGAAATTTACCTCGAATCGCATCAAAATCACTCTCATCGAAACTTTTAAGCATATGTAAAATAAAATAATATATGTAAGCTATCGATAAACGAATTGAATGAATACTTAATTATATTCAATTGTGCACTAATATTTTATTATGTAAATATTAAATAACGATTCAAAGCATAAGAACATCGCTTTAAAATAATGAATGTTAAATTAACAATGAAGGATCAATCGATTACAAACATAGACAATACGTTTCATTAGAGTTATAATTGAGAAAACTCACCTGAGTTCCTGACCTATCTCAAGTTAATATGTGCCACTTCCACTAAATTCGACCGATCTGAAGCTGAGAAATCCCGAGATTGAAGAAATGTTTCGTTTAGAGAAAAACTTCACATTCAACTGATGGTAATGAAAATATGGGCCACGTTGGATTTAAATTGAAAGAAGATCGTTCGGTTATTTAAAACTCCCACTTATGCGTAGATGCCAAATATATATAAGTTAAAGCTAATACTTTATATTCCTGAGTGCGACTGTAATATCAAGATCAAGCTAATAACTAAAGTTTGAGCTTGAGATAAGCGGGAGATAAGAATGCATAAGAGTTCCGCAAAGCGTTAGCTAATATGACAGATAGTTTCGTTGTGTTCCATTTATTTCAGCAAATAATTTCATAATTTATTAATAATTCATAAATATTTTAAGTATCATTTAATTCGACCGCTCGCATAAATTCTCTGAAAGAAAATTACCATTCTACGACTAAATTAATGCGAAATTTAAGCACTATTTTTTTGCATCTGAAAATATATACAACTTTATCCGCATCTTATGAAGAGATGTGAAATATACCATAAAATAGTGCTCTATATTATACACAGCATTCATAAAAATTCATAACTCTAACTATAGTATCCTTCACTTACAAACCGACACACAGACTGACACAAACATACATATGCACAGCAACAGATACAAAGTTGAAGGGATGCTTTATAAAAAATAAAAATAAAAATAAATAAATAAATAAATTTAAATACACCACTTTAATAGGTTTGAAAAGCCTCAATATCAGATTACAATACGGTAAGAAAAACAGCATCCATTCTATCAAGAAATTATATATATATATATATATATATATATATTCATATAGAATGGCTAAGAATAAATGCACACTTATGACGGACAATCAATGCATAAAATGACGTCATTATTACCGTCAAGGTTGATTACCTTTCTTTATTATAGGTGATCAAAAAATTCACGCATAAAAAAGTCTTTGAAATACAATTTTAAAAAAACATTTAAATGTATGACGGGTTGATCGATGAAGAAACTATCACAACAATGGCCTTAAAATACTAATAAATGGTTAATCGCTCCACTGTGGTACTTTGCAAGAGTTGGGAAGAGGGAGAGACGGGGAGGAAGTGCAATTTTTACCCTTAAATTATCGGGTAAGAAAGGTTCCCATAAAACTTGGAAATCAATCTTAAACAAGAATATTTGTTTTACCAATCATTTACCCATCTGAAAATTCCACCACAGATAACAACATCTATAAAATAACGTCATCTAAATGCGAAACTGCTAAAGGAAATAAAACAAACTGTCCAGGATCAATAAGCAGAAAAAAAAGGAAAAAGCTACAAGAATTAAGTAAAACAATGATTTACAGAGAAGACTGCGATCACATATCGTAAAACCTCAAATAAAAGCATCTTTCAACGAATAATCCTCCTTGAAAATATTCCTATAAACTTTCGATGAGGAAATAAGTTAAGATCGAAAGACTCAAAAACAATATGCAAAAACTCAGCTAAAAGGCAATTGAAATGGCATTATGAATTATACCCCCTCCCTCCCCTCCCCTCTCTCTCTCCCTCCCCCAACCACCGTTCCTAGGTCGTCTCTCTTAGCTCAAACTCTGCTATAGGATAATCTTCAAAGATGGGGTTTTCGTTGAAAAAACTTCACCCCTTAAGGATATGTTCCTCTTTCTGGAGCATCCCTAATTAGCTTAAAACCTATTCAATTGCAAATTAAAATTTTATCATTGTATTTCTAGCAAATATTTTCCCATTTGATATCTCTCGAAGTGATATCTATATGAAGAAAAAATGATAAGAAATTCAAAGCAATAGAACATTTCGAACAAACATTTTCCACTAATTTTCCCAATTTTTTTGACTATTATTAAAATTATTTTATTTTATATTATTTTTTCATTACTATTTCCGATATGCCCCTCAATCATCCTCTAAAAAATTGATCATAAAAATTGACTATTCAAATCAATCAGATATCGATTAAACCAACCGGTGAATAGAAATCGCCCCAAAATAAAATCGTTTCTATACGACAATAAATTCATCTTATTTAAGCTCAGTGATGCAATCAACAAAATACAAAAAAAAAAAACCATCCACTCACTGCTAGAAAAACAAGCATCCGGCACTTCCACACATATGCTATCTTAGAGCGACAAAACTCGAAAGCTCATCTGAGGTTGTCCGGCCATTCAGGTATATAGTATCGCCTTATTGATCCCTCGAATAGGCGATCCAACCAATTCGGCAATCCGTTAAGGACGTCCTCCACTTTCAACTGAGAACCTCTACGCAGTGCTTGCACCTACAAAACAAACACTGATAACATTTCCGCGTAGTACAGAATAAGAAACTCTTCAATACAGACTAGATCCTTACAACTGTATAGCCTCC
This sequence comes from Baylisascaris schroederi, assembly GCA_006503575.1. Classification (NCBI taxonomy): domain Eukaryota; kingdom Metazoa; phylum Nematoda; class Chromadorea; order Rhabditida; family Ascarididae; genus Baylisascaris; species Baylisascaris schroederi. Next base: position 477,117 of record QEWY01000888.1, read on the forward strand.
ACTCCTATTTTTTATGGTGAATATGCACAATGGTAATTACAACTGAAAGCAATAGCTCTATACTGAGTGGGAAAAGAACCCCGTCCCCACTCCTACTTTTTGGAATTACCATATCATAAAGGTTCCCTCCCTCTTCCCCTAGCCTTTATGTTGTTCAAAAATCTATCTCCAGCTTTTTAAGGAAAAACTCCACATAATTTTCACGGCTCCGAATAATTCCGATCAAGGCTTACGTCCTCATCACTGCTATTTCAAAAATCCTCATCTGCACATACCATTTGCTTTCCACACACTATAAAATCAGGGTTCTTTCTTTTGATGAAATTATTTTTGTTGATAAGATAATAAAACGCACTCATATCAAAGATTAGCTTTGCTTAGCACTGATAAAAACAAATCCACAATTAGATTTCTATTCAGTTGTTGGCGAAAATGGTACATCATTCAATGCCAACATATTTTCGAATTAAACCACACCTTCTTCTGCCAATACGAATATTTGCTTGATTTATAATTAACTGATCAAAAATAATACAAAAAATTGAATAAACCGCCCATATTTTGGTTAATCGAATTGCCAAAATTTCGATATCAGCTGAGTATTACGCTAAATCATTTCAAAAAATTATAAATGCCATAGAATATGCATCCTTTTTCGTTGCCACAAACCCGTAGTATCCCAACAAGCCAATATCTAACACTTCCACTGAAAGATGTGCGGTGAGGAGAGGGAATGAAAACTTTCATCAATCATAACGTATGAGGAGAACGACATAAACCTAACTATTCACAGCCTTCAAAGGTATCAAAAACTTTCCATATGCTTTTGACCACTAAAAAACCCTCTTATTTTCTTTATTTGAACCCAATGAAAGCATCTAAAAATTAAACAGCCCAAATTAATCTAACTCAAAGAACAAAAAATTCGACTTGATCGAAGTTAAAGGCTAAAATATATAAACTTCCAATAAAAATAATCCCGTCGTACAGTAAACAACAAATTAGAACCCCTTACCTCCTAACATCCATCTGCTAAACGGCTCAACAAAAGATAACCTCCTCATGTGTCGCCTTCTCGGAGTCGGAGTCTTCGGAGCTGATATCCTCTGGTTCATCATCAAAGCCCAAGAAATTCTTCCTTGGAGCAGCTCTGTGCATCGGATGGTACATATTGAAATAGAGCTTCCAACCGCACAACACCAACACCGTGCCTAACGTTTTACGAGGATTTATCGACTTCAGACGTTCATACAGTGAGGCAGCCACTGAAAGAAAAAAAAAATTCACGATAGAATCATAAATCAAACAAAAAAATAAATAAATAAATAAAAATAAAAAATAAACAAAAAAATAAATAAATAAATAAAAATAAAAAAATAAAAAAATAAAAATAAAAAATAAAAAATTCCCCAACCTGTATTCCCATCGATGAAGGAATCTGATGAGCGATGAAACAGAGCTCAAGGTTTACGGCATTTTATTAACTTCTGTTTCCTTTTATACCTTCTTGAGATCTCAGATGCAAGGATAATTTCATACAAATATATCAACATCGTAAAACTAGAGAATCATAAGTAGAAAATCTGAATTTTTTCAGCACAAGTCATTTCTTGATCACCTACGCTTGCTACTCAATTGAACATCTTGAACAAATTCGACCGTCTTCGATCGCCAATCGATATATAAGAACACTTATGATTTTAAAGTACATCTTCAAAAAGAAGGAAAAACCTCTCTTTCGGCATCAACGTTTCCTTCGTAAATGAATAATTTTTATTCGCATATAGCATTGCGGTTCCACAATGGCCGATAATCACATGCAAAAAATAACCTTTATCGGTGGGTGACTTCTCAGTGGTTTCCTCACTATTATCCTTATCTTCAGGATTCTCCACCGGAAGTGTGTATTCTAACAATTTCCGAAACCATTGCAAATTCTTCTCGACCATCAAATAACCAAACGAGAATGTTTTATTGCTGAAAAATAATCGATAAGGCGGACTCCGAGGAAGTAAACAGCTAATTCCTCTTGAGGGAATGTTGTATACATATAGGCATTTCACCTGAATATTCTATTTGAACGTATTATATAACTTTTTATCACAAAAAATCCCCTCAATGAGGCACTCTGAAATTCGAAATAATTAATATATCTGTCTCGGTTAAAATATTTCGCCAATAATATTAAAGTAAATCCATAGAAAGCATAATTACATATTCAAAAACTCCAAACAAGAATATTGCTATAAAATTTCAGAAGGATATCCATGCAGGCCAAAAGAACTAAGCCACACTATGCTGCCACCTACAATAAATCAGCCGAATGACAATAAATATAACTGTAACTTACTTCCTGATAGGCCAAACATGTTTTGCGAATTGAGGTAGAAGAATATCTTTCGACTGTTCATCAACCAGAACAACGATTGATCTGCATCCCGGTTTGAGGAGTCGAATCATTCCAAAATAGGTTTCTGCACGAAGTTCATGCATCAATGGCCCCATCTCACGCATTATTCTGCATAGCGACTTTATTAATAGCTTCTAATTATAGAAATTAGGTTGGAAAATCCACTTCACGACCTAATCCCAGCAACGCATAGATTGGCGAAGATCGGGCGACATGATGCAAGAACATCTCTCAAGTTAATTAATTAAATAAATAAGTAAATAAATAAATAAATAAATAAATAAATAAATAAATAAAATAAAATAAAATAAAATAAACGCAATTACGAAAAAATAATCCGGAAAATCGTAAAAATCAATAAAGCGATCAATAAACAATTTTTGCTTTTATTGATTTAATTTAGAAAAATTTCAAACGGAACAATTTAAAACGAAATCAAAAGCGAACGAATAAAACAAATGCGCAAAACGAAGGAAGGTGGTGAAAAAGAAAAAGAAAAAAAAAACAGCCGTCAGTGCACAACGCTCCCACACAATCATAAAACAATAAACACCAACAATAATTTAACTGCAAACCCAAATCTTCCTCATCTTTGCTCTTCTCACCTCTTTTCTTCTCAGTGCTCTTTAATTAAAAATGAGACAATTTCTTATTACCACCTGCACCACATTCTCAATTATTTCGTCTTTTTTCCTTAAAAATTTCATCACTCGTGATTCAACACAAGCCAAGTTGTAACTTTTGAATAGACAGATAGCTATAAGCAAATATATAGCTATGGCATGCCTTGCAATCGCCGAATTTACAATAACACATAAAAGCGAACTTAGATAAAATGTTGCAACATATACAGCCGACATAACCTTCCTTGGTTTCTCTTCTTGGCTTAAAGAGTGATTCTTCGAATGGATTTTAGCAGTATCGGAGAGAATTAATGCAGGAATATGGGAAAACAAGCTAAACTAGAAAAAAAAACGCAAGCAAAATTAAGGTGAAGCGAGGATTGTTGGAGCGTGAATAAGATAATTTTAATTTGGATGGAAATAGCAACATAGAGGGAAGCTGTAATCAACAACTAAAAAATGAACTGAATTTTGAATATAAACAAAAAAAAAACAATAACACAACAACACCACAATAAACACACACCTGTCTAGATGTCGTACGTGACCTTTCCTCGGATATACTCGCATAATTGAGGCCATAACCAATTAGCAATATAAGCAAGAATGTGCCCACCGCACTCAATACTGGCAATGCCTCTTCCTTACTGATATGGAACCATGCCGTTTCACCCATACGTACCGCGGCACGTGAAATACGAGTGAATAATGACGGTCGAAATTCATCCATCTAAGAAAAACCTATGAGTTTGGACTTATACCATAAAGCCTTATAACCAACTTAATCCCTATGAGTTTGGACTTATACCATAATGCCTTATAAACAACTTAATCCCTATGAGTTTGGACTTATACCATAATGCCTTATAGCCAACTTAATCCCTATGAGTTTGGACTTATACCATAATGCCTTATAGCCAACTTAATCCCTATGAGTTTGGACTTATCCCTATGAGTTCAAACTTATACCATAAAGCCTTATAACCAACTTAATCTCGCTTACCAGAAAAGGTTTTTCCACTCTCGATTCCACTATGTTTTCCAACAGAAATTATGCACAGTTGAGATCGAGCACTCAACTTATGAAACTTTTCAAGCACAATTCATATTTGAAATACAAAACGCCTATTAATTTGAAACATAACATTTCGAAGCAATAATCTATGCGTCAACCTTGGGATAAACATATAAACACCAGTCAAATCTTGCTCATTCAAGCATCAAATTGCCTTCATCTCTCGTTATTTCTATCTGCCACCAACAGCTCCGCAGACTCCAATTGATACATCGCAATTTGCAAAACTAAAATGATCCCTGATTGCTGATCCGTAAGTTCTAACATCACAGATCATCCCCTCTTCCTTAGCAGCTCCCTCCTCTCTTTTCATCCACCAATATATTCCAAAAAAAAGATTGATAAAAGGGAATTTACTAAACACTGACCTATACAAACAATCGAAACAAATAAATAAAAATAAAATCGATACCAATGTGACAAGAGTGGCTTGATAATCGAGTTTTATCGTTCCACTAAGAATCTCGTGAATGCGTTTCTTAAGCTCTTCGCCGCTTACGTTCGCATTCGCCTCGCTTGCATCCCATACTCCATGCAACCATGCAAAACGTGCTCTATTGTACTCCAGACGCCATATAACAACAACGTCACGTTTAGCACCCTATAACTTACTCATTGATATAAATTCATTCAAATTGCCCAAATAACTCTGCCGTACTTTGTGTTGTCTTCCTTATCGCAATCCACTTCAAAATATATCTTCTAAATTGGTCTCATAACGTTGCTCGTTTTTAAGTCAACATTACAAACTCAAAACTATGAAATGCCAACGGTCGTGTATGAACTGAATCTCCCAATCCACGATAAACATAAAAATATCCACGGTGATAATCCGATCCTCTATTTGATGGGGCTATATTTGCTTATATGCGCCGAAAATTATTCATTCTCCTCTCACAATAACGGTTTCGTGGAAATATTGACTTTGTGGCATTTCTCAATCTTTCCTTAACAAAACTTTATCGTCAGATCTTACCCTCACTCCCCTATGAGCCGTTCTTGCATGATAACATCCGAATCAAAATTATTTAGGCATATTACAACAAAAAAAGGCAAATAAATGGATGGAAAATTGGTAATAAGTTTGAAAATTAAAAGCGGTAGATGGAAAAGATAAGGACAAATTGTGTGAAACTAAAAATTCGTTAAAATGACATTGGTAGAAGAAGCCTTCTTCGACCCCTCCACATTCCCTGCCTCAAAACTAACTACAAAAATTACCTTAAAAACGATTATAATCTTATAGACGATATGCAAAATACCTGATCGGAATGTTGTTCTTTTGGTAATTCTTCAAGAAATGGTACAATAAATTCTCTTTGTTTATCGACGAACATATATGCAAATTGAACGCGTTGTGGATCTAACGTTGATCCTTCATGTCGTATAAATTGTCGCATTGTATTAATATGACGTTGATCACTTGATGAGTCCATTACGGTCAAAATAACACACAATTTACGAGCATTACGTGCCGACACTCGACATAAATCGTCCATATGTGCTTGAGATGCCAACTGAAATAAATCCCTATCTAATTGACACTAATTTTTTGAATTGCGAAAAAATATATATAATCAAAAGAATTAAGTACCAATATTCGATGTCACTATGAATATTTAAAAAAATTTCCACTATTACTAATCTATTATATTTTCTCGCATAGAAAAAAGTTTCTTTTTCCACAAAACAGGCAGCAAAAGGTTTATACTAAATAGTTTTCTATTCAAGAGGGAACCTTTATTCAAGCCTTTCTATTAGAGGATCATAACTTATTACTTGCGGATATCGTAAGAATCACTCTATTCCCTTTAAATAGCAAGAATCGATATTTCACTCGTCTATAATCATTGCCATCTCAAATAAATAAAAGGAAAACATTCCAAACAATATATAAATCAAAATTAATAGAATCTTCCCACAAAGAGTATGTTAGAAGTAAAAAGAAAGGGGCGCTTTAGACATCGATATTAAGAAAAGCATCGGCCGTAATTTTTCTGCTAATTATCGAAGAGGCGGTAATGTATGGATCCACATTTCAAAGATTAAAAAAGTCGTCTTATTCAACAGCACTTGACTAAAAGGCACTTCACTATTCGAACTCCTCGATGAACTCTTCAGCTAATCCAGCATTTACAACATTTGTAAGCCTGAATCTTTCCATCTCAGTGTCAATCCTTAAATCTCCATCAAATTCCATCAAAGAAACGAACCACCGAAGTGGAAATAATAATAGACCGTCAAGTTTATATGACTATTAACGCATAAAAACTCTCCTACAATTTGATCATAAGTTTCTATCGCTTTCCGTGTCCATAAAAATTTGATTCTGTGAAGATATTCAATTTCAAACGCTCCCTCGGCAGAAGTTACAAAAATAATATACAACACCGACTATATATATTACTGAGGCTCACCAATGCATCGATATTTTTTTAGCACATATATGACCACCACCCGTTCCGGAGGTTCAAATATACTTGTTTTTCTTCTACTATCTTTGACTGATGAATTATGTTTTAAGTTTTTCCATTGGTGACTAAAATATATATACATATATATATATATTTAAGCACTAATATTTACAGGTAAAAAAAAAAAAACAGAACAAACCTACGAAAAAATTTTCAGCTCAAAAATTTGCCTAGAAATATGCTCAAAATCAAGAACATGTGGTCGATGAACCCCTCTCTCTACTCAATAATCACCAAATCAGAGAAACATCCTTTAAAAAGTACCCTCGGAAAGACGAGATGTTTGTTATTTTCAATAAGGGCAGCCATTGCCTCAATCGATATCTGTTTGCCATTACCGACCGATAATCGAGCTACCGGTCCTTTCTAGAAATATACGAGATTCAGATATGCTGAACGAAGAGCAGCACAAAATGCAGCGATGCATAAAATTTTATCTCTCACCTTTCATTTGTATTTCAATTGCATAAAAATTCGATAGAGAGTATTTAAATTTGTAGACAAAGTAAAACATTACTATTAAGTGGGTTGGTACCTTCACATATTAGCACAAATTGGTACTTCACATGTCAGCCTAAGTTGGTAATCCTCGCCTGGAATTATAAGATTATTCTATAACACTAAGCTTTATACCACTTTATACCACTTTATACCACTCTATACCACTTTATCAGTATTTATCACTATGCTTATTGCCACACGAGATAATCGAATTGAAGAAAACTCCTATTTAATATGTAACTAATCATTGGAAAAGGTTGCGAAGTAGGCGTTTATAATATGAAGGCCGTAAACATAGAGAGTTTAAAGGTATACGAGTGGTATAAAAAACCCACAAACCGCAAAAATACATGAACAAAAGCAATTCGTTACTGTGTCTAATCATCCAATTACTGTAAACATGAAGAGTGAAAGAAAAAAGTGGAAGTTTTTGATACGCTGTGAACGGAAGAATACAATCTCAACCATCAATAATCCCGAAAATACGGGAGAGAGGGAAGGGGACATCACCTGATTTTGGCTTGTCAATAAAAATTCAGGTCCTTAGCCCACACCCAACGGTGTAAATGATCCCACAAATGAGCTTAAGCCGTTTATATTCACATGCAAAATTCACTGTGTGAGGCCGACCAATCTGACCTATCCTAAACGAATTATGCAAGGTGGTGTCTAAAATAAAGTGGCACAAGGTGATGCATCCCTTCGTTTTCTTTTCAAGGAGTTCCTCCTGTCTTCATTAAAAACTACAAAGATTATGCTACCATATAGCTCAAAAGTATGATATTAGGGGGTCTAGAAGATGAACAGTTAGACTACTTTAACAAGTTGATATATTTAAAGGCCACGTATTGAAAAAGTAACTGAAGAAAATAAAATCTTGAAAGCCGGAAATATCCACTAAACCTTTCATAAACGTTTTCACATTTCGTAAATTTTTTTTTTTACCTAATTCAGGAAAACATCGCACAGATTAAGTGAATCTACTTTCATATTATCTCCATTTAATTATTTCTGCGATTTCCTTCACTCAATTCAAACCACTAATACACCTTCTAAGCAGCAAAAAGCATTACCCGTCTATCTTTCACCAGAAATTTCCTATGCATATCATACCACAACGGTGTCCTTTAAAACGGCAAATGGGAAACAGGAAATTGAATCCCAGTCCGACGAAAACAAAACGCAATATTTATTCAAATAAAAATGATCGGAAACTCCAAACTAAAATAATTCAAACATAATTAAAAGTGTTAATCAAAACAAAGGTGCAAAGAACTTACCTCAGGGAAATCATTGAAAATAAGAATACTATCGCAATTCGAACATTGTATACCCAATGCATTTCTCATTTTCATCACTTCATCGTTATTTTCATTCAAATAAACATAAGCAAAACGAGCGAATATCGCATATTTCATTGACGTTAACATATATCGAATACGAGGATCTTCTTTTGTTCCAAAAATCAGCACCGATATCTGAAGACATTTCACTAACATCATCGATGATGCTAGAAAAGGAAGCAGATGCAGATCACTGCAAGAGGAACGACTAGAGAGAACAACGAGGGAAATTTAAGGAACGATGCCATTTGCACATCCAGCACCTTCAACCATTCCCTTTACCCCATAAATAAAAAATAATATGCATCAATACAAACAACACGATGAACTGGCAGTATAAAACACCAACACGAACGAATTTGCAGTGGTAACTTATATATCGACCTCTACAGCCGACTTACGAGTGGTGGTTTATAAACCAATCTCTATGCGGAATTTATAAACGTTGGTTTATATACCGAATTCTGCATGAGACTATAGATAGCGGTTTGTATACTAAACTGAAGACAAGCTCAAAGCATCGAAAGCATAAACTATAAGCAATTGTTCCAAAATTTATTTAACATTAGAAAAACATCGCCTTTCTTCAATGGATTCATATGTGATCTAATCAATAATAAAAACATAATGCTGTTGTAAAACATTTCTTATGGTCACTTCTTTCTCTAATTTTATGCATAATTCTTATTCCATTACGTTCGATTCTCTTTTCCTTCCCGTATATCGTTAAACAAATAATAAAAGTGTAGTATACAGATGTTATCATGAATATACCTTATTATAGCTTCTCCACTGATCGATAAAACGCCTCAGGCCATCATGATTATTGATCTTGTAAAGGAATGTGTTCGGAATGACATCACGTGCAAATATTCGCACTGACTTTTCCGATAATGCTAAAACAATTATATAATATTACATCATACATTTTCTTCCGTTTCTTCCTGAAATAATTATTTCCCACCCTATCTTGAAACAATATTTCCTGAATTTTTATTCCTGATTAATTTTGAAAAGAACTAACTTATTTCTCTACCTCATAAACGACCATCTTCACCTGCTGCTACCTGTATGCAACGTATTACACCAAACGCAACTAATTTTGCGCGATGCTTCATTACATCTCTGCGAGCTGCAATGCACTATGTAAACGGAGCCTTTATTAACTATTCAGTGCCAACTCGGAGTCATCAACAAATAGGTCGATCAGTGGACGCAACCCCTAAAGATTTTGCTATGTATTTTATCGTCCAAACAACTAATTACCTGACGGTATAAAAACTTGCATTTATCTTTACAATTTGCCCGCAAATTTTCCCCAAAACATCTAAGAAGTCTGCGAAAAATTTTTCCTTAAAAAACATTTGAAAAAACTCACGATGCATGGATCCTCTATAATGAATAACACGCCCTTCTACAACGACCACAATTGATGGCAAACGTGAAACACGCAACTTCTCCAATAAATTTCCATCTGTTATCGCATTAACTGTACCTATACCGTACCCTGAAATTAAACACTCACCTCATCTCATAATTACGGTAATCAAAGGAAATAAAAAATTACCTATTGAACTGGATGCTGATATTAGAATCATAAAGGAAATCTGCGCGCTTTCAGTACTATCTAACAAGTTCAGCTTAGAAAGTTACTATGCAAAAACATTTCCGGTCTCTAACAACCGAAAATTGGTGGAATAGGACAATTTAACTCCATACTCCCTAGCTATATACTACAGTATGACCGCCAAACATGTCATCAAGCCATATCCACATTGTGCAAACTCCACACTACCATACTATTCCAACAAAACTTCTTTAGGCCATAACTTTCCCAAGAAAAAAAGGTTATTTAAAAACCGTAATGAACACGGCGTTTTAAATTCTAACTGAAGCCGAACTACCACTAATAACAATGATCAATCAATGTGGATCACTTTCGCATCCCAATGCTTTCCATTCAGGACTTTTATTTATGAGAAAAAGAAAAGCGAAAAAGACTTAAAATAATTCACCTAACGGTTCGAGATCTTCGACTATACTCTGCCAGATAGGTTCCAACCGGAAGCAAAGTTGGCAATACCCAGAATAAGCGAAAACGATCATCGGTTGAGAGAAACTTTTCTCCAGCAACGTGTGCGAGAACATTCGCATTGATATACGATGCTTTTGAAAATATGAATTCCCATTATCGAATCCACCAAATCCAAAACCAAACTAAAAAAAAAAAAGCTTACATAATCAGCATAACGTAAAATTTTATAAATAATCACTCATACTCTCAACGTGAACCGTCGAACTCCATTTTGCATGAAAATATCATTTCCCACCTCACTTCCCCCCATCCCTGGGCAAATCACCAAGATCGAAAGTTAAACCTATTTAACAATATTTTCCCAATTCGGTTTGGAAATAAGAAACATAGGAAAATTTCACAAACTTTCTAAGCCTTCATTCACATCTATGTTGACAAAAAAGAGTGTAAATTTTCAAATATTCTCAATTTTAAACCTCAAATTGAGTGACAGCCTCGAGGGATCAAAGGAAAATTGAAAGAACGCAAAGTCATTTAACACTGCGGGAAATTCACTTTCAAATTATGGTAATGTTCGATGAAATCCTTTCCCCCCTCCCCTCGCCTTTTTAATCACTTGATCACTTGATAGGCCGGATTATTACGATGAGGCACCGAAGGAGGATTTTGCAGCGGCGCCTTTTTAATACTCCTTCATATTCTAAAAATTTTTGAGAAACATTTAATCCTGAAATTTTTATTCGAGATTAAATAAGAGAAAATGAATCCCGCGACAATGATTGAAGAAATGTATATGATAGTTGAATCAGCCACAGCAGACCCTTACAATTTTACTATTACTATGCCATACTGCAACTAGCAATAATACTTGATAGCGGTTCCGCTTGAATATATCACAAATATATAAAATCAGTGGACGATTGTTTAGTTTCCCCATTCCCCTTCCTTCCTCTCTTTCGTATCTCCTTAGCACAAACTGTCTCTTCCCATCTCCCTATCAAAATAATAAAAATAAAAACTAACGAATTCTTCGAAATGATGTGCTGCGCGACGATATCCATCAGTTGAAGGCTCATCAAAGGTCCCATATTTGTCATAACGTTCCTTCTTTAATGGGTCCGATAGAATCTAAAACGATTATTTGCGATTGACGTTTCAAAATGCAAAGAATGTACCCTTATTAGGTTGAGATCTCTCAACCCCCCCTCCCCACCCTTACTTTATTTTCTATACTACATCCAATCAACTTGTCGATAAATCCCACAATTCCAGATGAAACTTTTTTTAATAAAATGATTGCTACCGAACGTATAAAAAAATAAAAGTAAAAAATAAATAATAAATCGTGGAAAGTCCACCATACGATCTTTACAAATTCAAAAAAAAAATTTTTTTATAAGTATAAACAAACAAATTTTAAATAAAATTTATATAAACTCCAGGCCAAATTATTTCTTTATCAGAATGCTTAAAAGGTCTTAAGGGAAACGAATGCAAACAATAGACACGACGAATAGGGAGTTAAGCATTACGGCTATAAGCCGATACTATGCGAAAACAAATTAAATTAGCTTTATCTTTCTTAGTTTAGCCCTTTATGGACGCAAATATAGCAATATATAAGCAATAAAACTATATGAGCAAGTAAATAGTCGAAAAGAATCGTAAATACAAAAGTGAAGCAATCAATGTAAAACTGTTGGCTAAAGTGAAATATGTACCGGAAGTTACGACCGGAAGCACCGATTTTATATTTAGATATTCCTTCTTATATCTACATCTATCCTCATCTCACTTTTTTTCGTTTAATTACGATCACTCAAGATCAAGAAGTACCAAAGTGACCAACCCTTAAGTTATAATAAAGGGATCAAACACATAAGACATCCCACCTTAGTGTACTAATCAAAACTGCAATAATACCCAAGGGGAAGATTTTATGACATAGCAGTAATGGTTTGGAAAGATGAGAAATTTTAGAGATGTAGATTACTAAAATTGACTTTAGATCAAACCACCAACAAGGTGGCTACCATTAATTAAGAGATAGGTGGACATAGGTGGTCACCTTATCACTCCTCCATCACCACTATTTACTCTACTGATTACCACTTGCAAAGTCTAAAATACACAAAAATATTTGCAAAACTCATTGATAAGTGAAATGCAATGCCGATTTTACAACGATAAAGCAAAGAAAAAGTTAAGAATTCATTGCAAATTGAATGAATTTATGAAGCGTTCGTTAGCAATCGATATAGCACAAAGGGGTCGTCTAACAATTGAAATAATATATGAGGAAATCGAAATGATGCATGAAGTACTCGATGGAACTTCAAATAATATATGAATTAATTAATAGAAATTATTTGAAATATTCATTAGAAATTAAAGAATTTGTCAAAAATAATCGAAAAAAAAAGTATGTGAAATATTCATAATAAAATTTAATTCAAATCATAAAATAAACACTTATAATAATAAAAACAAAATCGTAAATAAAGTTGAAATAACCTCATAAGCTCGTGTTATCGCCATGAATTTCTCGTGAGCTTTTGGACTATCGTTCTTATCTGGATGCCTTAAATCCATAGAATATTATCCACAAATTTTATCTCTTATTCTAAAAACTTTTATTAATTTTTGAAAAATATTCGTGTAAAAAAAAAAAAATTGCTAAACCTATGTAGATGAAAAGGTGGGCAGAATATAACCAGGTAACATTTGCCTGAGGTCCATAAGACCATATGAGCTCTAAAATTGCCTTTAGGACGATAAGAGTTGAAGTGAGTGGTTTATAAAGTATAAAAACTACAGATCGATAAAACTTTGTATTATAACATTACCTCCGCTTCCTTGTGTCAAATAGACAATCAGCAATAACTATTATTCACTATCGCAAATATATCTACAGGTATGTAATTTCATCAAATTTTTCAAAAGCCTTCAATCAAGAATGTATGGACATTTTTAGGTCTTTCCTCGAAAATCCTGGAACTCGATATTCCTGTGAGAGAAACGCTTGAGACAATTATTGGCATTTCAATGGATTTTAGGCCGCTTATGAAGTTTCATTAACCTAATGCTACCTAAGAATTACACCATTCTCAAACCATTTCAACAAAAATATGAAATAAAAAACTGACCATTCTTTAGCGAGAGTTTTGTAGGCACGTTTGATCTCTTTCATTGTTGCTTTCTTTGTCAGACCTAATGTCGCGTAGGGATCCTCGTTGGCGAGCACAATCACAACGATGATCAACACCATTAGCACAGTGCAGTTATGTTGCGCTTTCATTGTACTCACCTATGCATATTTATTAAGGTAAATAGCTCGAATTTATTCGAAGGAAACAATGAAGTGAAGATTTTCTTGAAAAAAAAAGCAATACAATAATGAGAAATAAATAACCTAATAACTTAGATATGGTTCAAATATAACTGAATTATTAGTAAATTTTCGCTATAACGATTTCAAATTTGGTTTCCACCTGTCACTAAGCGATTAGATAGCAAATATAACAGTAGCCAAACGTCTTCGATGATGTAAGATAATATTTATACATAATGGAATGGCATCAATCCTTCAAAAATGTTCGATCACAACCAAATTGCAGACTGCAAAAATTTTATTCTTGAATATTAAATGAGATTGCATAAATTAATAAACGTAGTAATAAATACCCCCCTCTTCGCCTTTACACCTCAACGTTTACACGCCCACAGCACCAATTTATTTGTACATAGTTCACCTCGTTACCGTCTAGATGATTTCGCTACGAGATCTGGTATATTTCAAAATATTTAGAAACACTACGGCAAATCGAAATTCGCTGCAAGAATTCATTTCACATGAATTTTTTACCGGAATATCACATCCGGAATCCGGTCGCATTTATTAGAATCTCATATCCGGTTGACGTTTGCTTGGTACTTCCATTTTCTTTCTCATATCATCTCAGCAACCACAGAAATCCGTTAACAACAAGCCGTGCCCCATACAGTAATAACTGTTATCGCAGCTTGTACAGTAATTACCACCTCTTAGTGGACGGTTCTAAGCAGCCATATACATTCGCCAAACGGCTAACGGAAGTGCTCAATATCATTCGACCGATGTATGGCTGGATGTGAGGGCTAACGATTAGGAATAATTCTAATGAAAGGAATAAAACATAATCACGCCATATGCGAATCTCCCACTGTCTTCCTTTTTCCCCTCAGGGCAAATAATGCATCCAGCAGGGTATTAAATCGATGCAGATTTAACAAGACACAGACATATATATTTTCAATTTGAACCCTCACTGATGTCATAGAGTTCAATTCGATTTATATATGTGATTGGAGATCGCCCGAGGCTATTTTCTGAAATCCCGCTTGAAAAAGTTTTCTCATTCATAAACTCTGCCTCAATTCGAAAAGAAAATAACAAATAGAATTCAAAAAAGTCGATTCAATTGCATTCTCTATTGGTTCTATTTTGGGGTTCAGTAGCATATCATGGTCGATAATTTGTCATGTTTTAGGCAACATTTCTAATAATACTTGGTCCATCCAGTATATTCACTACTTAGCAGTAATTAATTGTGAGCAATTTTATACAGTATATTTGTGTTTATAACCCCTTCTTTACTTTTTTATCGCTCAGTTTTCGAGTTTTAGAAATATGTAATTGTTTGCTTTCTTTATTGCAAAACTGAGACATTTCTTTGTTGTTTTTTCAATTTTTTCAATTTTTTTTTGTTGGGAGTTTACAGAAGAAATAGCAATTATGAGTTTATAAACGTACAATTTTTAAAAAAAATAAAGATATCACGTTAGAAATTGTTGGAAAATTTAGGAAACTGAGAAAATTTTCGAAAACTTTTTCAATTGAGAAAAAAGTTTTTATTGAAAAATGTTTTATTTTAGTTATTTTATTTCTGTTTTTCAAATTTAAAATACATTAAAATTATATGAATAGGATGAGTGAAAAAAATTGTGCAAACAACAGGAAATAATAGCAAAATGAATAAAAGAGAAGCGAAATATCTGCAAAGTAGCAGTTTTGACGAACAGTAATTGAATAAGTAAAAGATGCAATATTGTGAAGGTAGAAAAGGATCCAACCACAATTCGAAAGATGGATTGAATGCATTAATGATATCGGTAAGCAGGAGATTCTTGACTTCTACAGTAGGATAGCGTAAACTCTACAGAACATTCGTTATACTACATTGAAACTGATGCGCACGTTGACTATGAAAAGAATCAAAGTGAAAGTGAAAATTTTCTTAAAACGGAATGTCGGAGAAGTTGCACAAAGTTTTTTTTTTTTTTAAATAAGGAACCAAATCAAACTTAAGCCTGTGATATTAATGACTCCAGGCTGGAGCTGATAGTGTCATTTGGTTAGCGTGAAGCACAATAAATCAAAGCACGGTAAAATCTTCTGACGCTAAACACATTTAGAAACATCTTTTAAATGGGCATAGCAAAATTGCTTCATAAGTGTTTCTTTAGGTGATCGCCAAAGAAAATAGTGAGTCGATCGTCGATCCATATTTCAGCGCATTTTTACACGACTAATTTTGGAGATTCAATCTAAAACGTGCATTTTTGCCGTATCATCGGTACGCTTGATTAAACTAGTAGCAATTTTTATCGATAAAGAACCGTTCAAGAGAATTAGATAATGCACTCAATTCAGTGTTCTCATATTCTAATCGACGTAATTCATCATGAGTTTCGTAGCTTTCAATTATTTCCACGAGTCGTAGCCTTTCCGGTTATAATTCCGGTTGGATTCAGTTTATAGTTACTCTCCTTTTCTGGTTGATAGAATCCGGTTGAGAGAATGTAAACTTTCTGTTGAAGTCATCTTAGTGCACAACATCTTTGCACAAATTATTTTCATCCCACAAAAATCGACGAGTTTGTGTTTTATTGAAGTTGGCGTTTTCGATCATCGTGATCGCATTCTTTACCTCTTCTTTTGTTTTATCTAATATTCCGATCGTTCTTTATTTAACTTGTGAAATAAAAGTTCCACAAGATCACTGAATGGTGCTCAACGCTTGCGTTAATTTCAGGTCGAAAGCGGTCGAATCAATGAAAAGGCGGAGCAATTATTCAGCATAGTTTATTTTCGTTGTTATAT
>QEWY01000888.1:494093-582532 GCA_006503575.1 Baylisascaris schroederi
AATGTTCGTTAAATAAACGAAATGAAAAAATTCTTATCGTATAAGCCTCTTTATATTTTTCCATTTTTATTTTTCCCATTGATGTCTTGAATTTCTCGAACGAAGAAATTTTTTAATAACTGTATCGTAAAAAAAGTTCCACGCAGAAAATTTAGAGTGTTGGATAATAGCAAAGAAATTTACCCCAAATTAAGAGTGAAAGTGGTTAGCTGAGATAAAAGGTAAGGAAGGGGAAGAGTGAATATATCCTCATATGTGCTCAAAATTTGTTTTTCTGAAAATACTTACAAATTTTTCATAAAATTCACCACCTTCACTTATTTTTATATGAAAAATTAAAGAGTGCATTGCAATGATTGATTCCAAAATGATACTAAAGTCAAGTTTACTCGATTCCATCGTTCAAACGAATGCTCTGAAGTGTGGTATAGATCTCAGACCTTCCATACGTCGATCAACTTACTTACCCACTTCTACAAACAATCTTTTGCACCCATGTGCTTTTGATGCTTTCAATAATGCTTCTTATGCCTTCATCTGTTCTCTTTAAAGATATAGAAAAGGTTTATTTTACTCATGCAAAGGCGAACACATGTCCCGCTAGAGGAATGAAAACCCTAGTTTACATTAAAAGGCAGTGCAAACATGATGTAAAAATGTAACCATACTGGAGGGATCGTGACATATAGGGGCCATAGGTCGTCACTAGAGCGGTAGTGACATATACGGGCCACACATCATCACTCAGGGGGGGGGGGTGATGGCAGGTTATGACATAGAACAGCCATGAGCCAGCGGTGAGGACGCACAAGTATATCCGAATGAAGCGGTGAAGATCTCTGATGGTAAGGACCGTCAGCAGAAAGGGACCGTATGCATGAATTTCTGCAAGTTCCTCAATCAGATTCAATAAAGATTTGAATAACAACTTCGTGAGCGTGAGGTCTTTACCTGACTTATCCCCCCAACCCCCTCCCCTCCCCATTCCAGTCTCCACAAACTATTCTGATCATTAAAACGAATAAAAACGATAGTCATTATCATCGCTTCTAATCTGTCCACCAGTAACGAGGTGGTACCTGATCGTTCCATCCCCATGGTAATTGAAGTCGACGTGCCCCCCATCTCCAACCATTGCCCCATCCGTTGTTGTAGGCATTACTAGCCCCATATGCTATATCGTTCCCTGAAGAAGTTCCTCTAGCATAGTCTCCGTGTTCTCGGTAGTTGTAGTTGCCCCATTCGTTGTTTGAGCCACGAGCTGATAATGCCGCTCGTTCGTCGTCGAATCCTTTATTGAATCCAACATTTGCACCACTACCGTATCTCTGATTGTAATGAAGTGGTTCCCAAAAGCTTCCCCAAGGTGTTTCCCAGCCGTACGGAATCACTGCAAAACATAAATGTCGGTGTTTACACGAAGTTCGATCATTTTGAAGAGCGTTAATTGCAGTTATCTAAATGATTTTGCGATGGAGTTTATTTTCGTTCACTTTAGGCAGGTGCCTAATTGATGAAAGGAAGAGGAGGGGGGGGGGGGGGGGGGGGGGAGGTTGTAAGAGGAGGCTTAGAACGAAAGTTGCTCGTATTCGCAAAATTTTGATGCTAGCAGTACCATCTTTCTAAAATTTGACCAATTACCGGATTTTCCATCCGTTTCTCTACGTTCTATCTTCTTAAATTCTCCAAATAGAGGAAGTTTGCAGGAAGTCAACCGAAAAGCTTTTGACATGGACTATACTGCACACTTTGCTATCCATCGAAAATTTTACTTCCGTTAAATTTGTTGAATTAGTAATAAATTTTTGCATAAGTATTGTTCCACATTATCTCTATAAAGTATCATCCAATCATTACATTTCCCATCGGATCGTTATAAATGTCATTCAGAAATTTCATTTAATGAAGTACTTCACGATAAAATAGTAAAAGAAATACCGGAAGCTTCTATTGCGATGAAGAGCATTAGATAGGTGATCGTAAATGACGTTGTATTAAACATTGAGGCTTGAATGACATACGATGAGAACGATGAGTTCATTTATATACTTCGATTCGTTGAGGTAATGAATATAGAACTATTTTTAATTGTTCGCTTTTTATAAATTAATATACCTCAGAGAATATTAGATGGTATTGATTAACCGGTTTGAACATTATGAAGGAACAACAAAATTATACACTCATTACTTCATCAATGAGGTGTTATGTTATATCTGGAATGTGGTTTTGAGTATAATGGGAATTCACTTCGATATGATTTGCAAATACAATTTTGTACTCTTTGCTTATGAAGTAGTTGATTGATCCCTTGAGGATGGTTGCAGAATTGTGTCAGTGAAGATATTTTTGAAATAAGTGAAGAGACGGGGAGGGGAAGCGGAGGACAAGGAGCAAAGTGTTTTTGTGCAAAATTATATATATATATATATATATATATATATTATATATATATATATATATATATATGTATATATAGACAGATGGACAAGACATATACATAAGCGCAAACATACATCTCTATAATGCGATTAAGAGACATAATAAATGGAAAATTTAGGCTATGAATGCTTATAATGCGAAACGTTTTTGCATTTCATTGCAACAATCTGATCTAACTACTTTAGGTTAACAAAAACAATTATAAAGGTATAAAATAGTTTACCTATGAAATTGATTTTTCTTAACAAATTCCAAACTTCACCTCAACAGCTGCAGAACAAATTTAGCTTGCAAAATTTTATCGCATGTTTACATATCAATAACTTGTGAATTGTGAACAAACTGCTGATGGATTATCAACTTGTAGTGATAATTTGGCATGTCTTTTATGACTTGTAGGTGAGTAGCGGACGGATATGCAGACCGACAGACAGGCACACATACATTTGCGCAAACATGACATGGCCATAACGGAAAACCCTAATAATAGCAGTAAAATGTGTAGGTAATTTGCTGATCATTCTTTAACGGTCAAAATGTTCGAGGGCACACCAGCGATATGTATATCGATAGGAACTTCTAAGTTCATTGGTGTCATGTTCGTTGATTTGCTTCCGGCAATACCGTATAGCAACAAACACCTTGAAGGTAATTCAAATGCTGATACGTTGCTGTGAAACGTCACGCATAGACGATACGCATCGATTATGTGTTCAATACCGCTTAGTAACTTCTTTTATATTTTTGAATTTGTTTATATTTATTTGCATTCATTTAATTCTTTTTTTTTTCTTTTTGCACCATAGAATATATTGAATAGATTTGCATCCGAATCACTCCGATCAGTTTTTACAATAAACATGTTTGTTTTCAATATATTACCTGTGTTTTATACCTGTATTACCTTTACTAATATATTTATCTAAGAGTTTTATATGAAATAAGAAACGATTCTATTTACCCGTCAATGATGACTTATTTCCACCTTCTAAGCGCTTTCACTTATTGCTCTTATAAATTTATTTATTCTTAGAGTACTATTTTTATGAATTTTTACGAAAAATTCATTTAAAAAGTTTTCGTAAATAGCTGCTTATGTGGGAATTTTATACCGATATTTATTCTTTGTTATATTTTATTATATTCATTTTTCATCTGAATACTTCGATATTTATCGAGAGATATGTAGGATCGGAATTTTATCACTCTATTTGGAGTTGGAGTTCGTTGTTGAAAGTCGACCCGTTGCAAAGAGCTTTCAAACTTTGTCAAGTTTTATCACTACGGATCATATCAGATAATTAAATTACATTTAAAATTCAAATTCAATTGCTATATTCAAAAATGCTACATTATATGCGTAATAATAAACTTATGGATTTAATATTTGAAAATTTCTGATTTTTTTTTTTTCACCGAATTTTTTTCTTCATTAAAATTTTGAAAAAAGAAAAAAAAATTAATAGAAATAATTTCATCGATATAACGCTTATGGATATAAATATATTTAAATTGCATTTATATTGCAGCTATTTGAATATATTTGCAATTATATTCGCTAAAATTTTGCAATAGCAAGCGTTGATTTGCCTGCTTCAGGATATTTGTAGCCGAACAAATATGCTCGCATATGCCCTCAGGCAATTACCGCAAATTTGAATAAGCTGAATAAAACTAGCATCGATATTGCTAATATTTTTTATATCCAATGAGTAGGTGACGTTTCTGTCAAAAATTTACTGGTTGTCATACCTTCTAAAATGAGTCATGCCTTCTAAAATGTCTTAAAGTATTCAATAAATTCTGAAACTTTTTATTGCACTCGAATGTACCATTGAACATTGCTACAATATTGAAACATCGGTAGAACCATATATTAAGTTATAATGATGCCATCATTTAGAAGTTATAGGATGGCATTGTTTCATAGTGCTAGTGAATTGTATATTTCCCGTCACAGGGTTGCCATTTGCCGTGGGTAATCTAGAACGGTGCTATCAAAGAATTTTGGCTATTCTTCGGGAACTTCCGTTTTCTTGAGGCATCTTTTCGGGCAGAACAAATTTCGCAACCTGCGTGCCCTATTCACACCCTTCTTCCTCTCCATTCTTCTTCATGAAATTTGAAATGGTTGGTGAGTTGAGATACAGAAGAGATTGAATACCACTGAATTTATATGAAAAATTCTGGAACAGTAGTCCAACACTCATTTAATAAGATATTTATTATACATATACGGTCAGAGGAAGGAAAATCGGATGTTGCTTATGACGAACACAAGAGGCAGCCATAGGGGGTGCTACAGAAGGAAATCTCACATCGTTTAGCTTTTTATGGAGTTTCAAAATAGTTTATCTAATATGAAATATGTATTAATGTATAGCTAGCTATTCATTTCGTTTATTTTTATTCCTATTATCATCGAATGAAAATGAAGAAAACATTGTGGAATTCGATTTTTTTCACATGTTACTCATAAAAAAAGAGATAGAAATTATGGAAAAAATTTTTTATCGTTTTATTTTTCTTTTCTCATTTCATCTGAATGATTCTCTCTTTTTTCCTCTCATAAATTTATTGGTTTATAAATAAAATATATGAAAATTTTTGAAAACTTCTTTTTTCTTTCAATGTATAGTATATTCATATTTCGATGTTTTTCATTGAAAAACACATAAAAAGAGCATCGAAAAATAATATTGGCAATGAATATAATTTTTAAGAAAAGTTTCCCCAATGATTTCCCTTTTGTAATTTCAATTATCATCACGTTCCCTATTCTACATCCCCCCTCCTTCGTATATTAGCGTTCTCTATTGAATATTTCGATTATTTGATTCTTTTTATACATATAAAATTGGCTTTTTATAGGTATTTTGTTTATGTGTTGATGTTATTGTGAACAATTACGTCGCGCATTAGTGAACTACACTTGTGCTGTATATGAGTAATATTCTGTTCATCGGTTCACCTTGAGGCTTTATATGTCACTGTTTATTGACGGTATAATTCTCAACACACAATCGCCATCGCTTTCTCTGATCATTGATGAAGTAGAGTGCTGATGATCTCCCACCATAGTTGTTCAGAAAAAAGATTTATAATCAACGAAAACTGAACTTCCTTCCTTCTCTGTATTTCTTTTCGCATTTAAGAAAGCGATTAATTTCTTCCCTTATATTTATTCGTTATCATTGAGATCAACGCAGAAGCTAGTGACAATAAATTCTAAAGTTTTTAACTATGACTGTTTGCCTCATCTTTAAAAATTAAAAAAAAAACTTAAGCTACGAAAAATTGGATAATGATAAATTTTTGCATAAAAATTTGATTCATAAAAAGTTGAAAACACCACCATGAAAAAAAAATTTTTTTTAAATGTAAATAACGAGTTGATTCATTAACTGTGTGGACTTCAAATTTTTCATATGTAAATTAGATTCTTCTATTCTGCCAATAGTTTCACGACTTTTTTATCTCATACTTCTAAGAGAAGCGATGGAGTTCACAACACTTGTATATCCAAACTTATTAGGCAGGTTGAATCACTGAAATTCATAATCCTTCTAATTTTTTGAAAACCTCTCGATTTTTAGGTGTCTTTTACAAATGCGCATTACGATGACGTCATTTCTTTGCTCATTTCTATGTGCTTAGTATTTTTCAATCCGATAGTTTCAATCCAGAAATCATTGAATCTAGAACTACAACTTTTTCTATTTAAAGCGTATACCTTAGTATAATATCCTATGTAACCGCTCATATTGACTCATCAGTTTGGTGGGGAAAAGGCTGGCGTAAAAATACAAAAAGAAAATATTTTAGAGCAAGAAAAGTTTATTTGCATTTTTTTAACGCTCATTTTTTCATTTGTATCGATGAGGCTATAAAAAAAGTTCTCTTGCGAAATCACCTTATTTCTCATGCGAAATCATTTTCTATCTACCACGAATCGGAGACCTATGAAGGGGGGTTATTTAGTTGGACTATACACGGATATGCATACTAAGCGAATTCCTCTATTTTGTTTCTCCAATTTTTTCAAATCTATGCAAATATATACAAGATATATAATGCTTATAAAATAATAAACCACTTTTTAGCAATGTAATTTTCTTCATTTAAAAACATAGAATATTTCACTTCGCTTTCGTTTATTTTCTTTTCAAAGTTTATTTTATCTTTACTTACTTTATTCAGGTATGCAAGATTTTGCGATTTTTGTATATGAGTGAATATATACTCTTCAATTGAATACCTCGCGCAAAATTCGGCGCTAATCAAATAAATATAATTATTCAACCTTACAAAAAAAAAAGAGTTGATTTCCATTCGCCGATTAAAATTTTTTTCCGCTCCTTCCTGAAAATCTCCCAAAAGATAGCTTTATCGTTCGTCACACCTCACTAACAAATCGGATCATATTCGATAACCCCGAATAGGTTCATCGAGCATAAAACGACACCCACTATGTCTTTTCAGCTTATGATCATAGTTGATCGTAACGGCTCTACCAACTCCCTCTCGGGGATTCTTCACACTCGCATATTCCCATCTTGTGTTCTCCTGTTGAACGGTTGTCCTATTTTCCCCTCTTAGCAATCATTTTTTCAACTCACTGTTTATGCGGTCTTCATGAAAGAATTACTATAGAAGTACACCGTTTGCTAGGAAATGTCGGGAGGGGGGGGGGGGGGGGGGGGGAGGGGGGGGGGGGGGGGGGGGGGGGGAAGGAGGAAGGAGGAAGTAGCTAAACATGCTAATATTTGACAATGATTTTCAGGTAGTTAACGGAAATATAAAAGATTTTCCATCTGTTGTACTTATATATATGGAGGCTTAGTACCTTTGCTTATATGTAAACTTTGAATAATTGTATGGACTAAAGTAGAAAATTTAACTTGTGAATGTACATGGCTATAAATTCAGAAAACATTCTAAAATTTGTATTTATTTATGATATTATCTGTAATTTTCTTGAAGTATAGCAACAAACATTTGAAAAATTTCAACCTGTAAAATTGTTGGAAAATAAAGTGGATTAGATGCGACTCAACGATGAATTCATGAAAATTTTTTAATGGAAATGTAGAGAAAAGTTATGCGTATCGATGCGAAATTTATTTCATAATGAATTAACAAATAGTGTTCTTATTTAAAGATTTGTTTTTTATATGTGATTGTATTTCACCATAGCTTTCACTATCATTAAATAAGAAATCGATAGATTCTAGCGCAAACTAAGTTTTTGACCAACAACTGGTAATTGAAAAGCACATTTGATGCGAAAGAAAAAAAATTTTTTTGAAAGGTTTCCAAAATTCAGAAAATGGACGATTTACAATCTTTTGTTCACTGGAATTTTATCACTTTCATTTTGTTCCTTATTTCATCAATGTCTGGTAGTTGGCTTCTATCTTATGTTTGTTTTAATTCATTTACCTAGCGTTCATTTCGTAGCTGTTGCCGAGCGGAGGAGGACAAAGAGAACGAAGAACAACAACAACAACATCAACCGACAGCACAACAGACAAGCAATTTCCGCGAACAGCAGTTTGCATTTCTTGGTATTATTATTATTATTATTATAAGTTGTATTATAAATTATGAATTGCATGATTGATAAAATAAGAAACTATAGCAGCTTCATCAAAAATTCATTCAAAGAGTTTAAAACGATTCTTTAATCGGGTATTTAAACTAAAAGAAATGTCTCTAAATGGGAGCCTTACCGCTTCAAAAACTTAGCTCCTCACAATTGATCAGAAAAATAAAGCAATCATTTCTAGTGAATAAAAATTTAATTCTCAGATTTACCAAAGGGTTTATTGCAAACTGATAAAACCTCGGATTTTCGCTCAAAATTTTTGATGCCATTCTTCATCTCCACAGCCTCTCACTCCTCGTTTCATTGAGTTTGTGGATACCATTAGCGGATGTACCATAGGTGTCTTTTGGGACTCAGTGTTTCTCGGTCTAATTTTTACTTTCCCATAGGGTATCTATCACCCGCTGCAAATGCGCCAATGAGACAGTAACCTCATTTAGTTTCTAGTTTGTAAAGCACAATTGTCATCGTTTGAAAGCAATGTAGTGAGGAAGCCCAACTATAAATAAGTGTTAGCGATTATGACACGAAAAATCGCTCGTTTATCAATGCCCCTTTGATATTGTACCAATACATCGTTGTTCACCTCTTCGATTCGTATTGTTTTTTTGTTTTTTTTTTTTTTTTAAATTTTAGATTAACGAACTGCTAGAATATTCTCAATATTAAGAACATTCCTTTAATTCACTTTTAATTCGAATATTTCAACAACAGTCATTCTCTGTAGTTTTTGTTAGATTTCTAGACTTTGAAAAGAACAAAATATTTGGAAGTTTCCATAAGTGATTTTTTTTCGTATTTTTCAAGTTAAATAATTTGAAGGTTGAATAATTTATCGGCTTTTTGAGGGAAGAGTTTCCCATTCAAAAATCATATCTATATTTCCTATGCCTCCATAAGAGATCTTCATTCAAGAAAGATGTGATGATTTACAGGCAAAGCATCTCGTTTCGGTTTCCCAATGCCAGCATATTTCCAGCCGGGAATCGATAGTGGCTCTCTATATAGGCAATATACTGCACAACAGGTATCAACTTTTTGCTTTATTGAACTCACATGTTTTGAAAAGTTTTTCGTAATCTCATTAAGAAATCTATAACTAGAATTTTTGATTGAGGATATTTTTTGACAAATCTAGGACCTTTTATCGCTGAAATTAGACTACTAATTTCAAATGAATTCATTAGACCAAACAGAAATATGCAGCACGATGAATCGTTGAACGTTACAAAACAATTGCTAATTTAGCAAATTTGTGAAGAAATATATACATTTTTAATACATTTTTTTCGTTATCAAATGCTTTACAAGAATTTAACAGCCAAGAAATTCGTTTTAACGTTTCTTATTCAGTTTAATATATTCGTCACTGTTTTAAATGTTTAGGCAGACTGTAATATAAATAAAAGAAAATGTGTGTTATTTTCTTCAGCAGCCTGCGTTTTTATCAACCAGCACACCAGCCTCATCAACGCTTGACGTTTGCCGGGGTACACCAAACAATGGTGTAGATCATGACTCTGGCTTTTATTCGGTAAAGTTCCATTCAACTGCATCCTTATCTTGCCATCGTTTAAAGTGAAATCCACATATTTACTTACGGGAAACTGTTTAAATCTTCGTTTTTATTACCTCTTTAGAAGTATACTAGACTAGAGTAGGTAATATCTGTTTTTATTTGAATCATTCTTTATCATATATGTCCCGATATAAGGTTTTGTTGTTCTTTTTATAAGAAGAAGGACTAAAAGCCTCTCAATTCATTCCAACTAGACATCGATGCGAGATGCCATTGAAAGATGGCTAATACCCGAAGACAATATCACACTATTGATACATTATAATTGTGCCCAATTGCATGAGTGGATCACTGCTTTTTGCCGTTAACTAGAAACCATGAATCTTCACTGCAATGTTCAGCCATCGTCACTTTAACTTTCTCACGTCAATACAACAGGAATTCACTTTTCTCGAATTTTCTCTTAATTCCCAATTTTCCAAAAAAATTTTCCAATTTTTCCAACCATTTTCACTATTATTGCTCTCTCCTGATAGCGAATCACATTATTCGTTGGTAATATTATATTACAGGACTTAAGCATGAATATTTCGGGGCGACCATCTTCACCGATTACTACTGAACCATTTCAAGGTACGTTGAGCTTATTTGCTATTCTAATTCTCTAATGGTGCTTTTACGCTCGGCGGCGTACCGTTTCCAGATTCTATTCTCTTCGTATATGAAACGTTGGGTAATTGTTTCATTAGTAGATTACAACAAATATTGTTCGAATGTAGCAAAATTTATTTTTCAAATATTTCTATGTAACAATCCACCAATGAAAGAGAGTTTCTACTTCTTCCATCTCTTGAGAAATTAGAAGGAACAATGCTTCAGTTCACCATTCCCGTTTCCTTTCCTCCTCCACTCCTCTCTCAAACTTGTTTCTTTGCTGTCTATTGCCTTGAAATATATTAGCACATCGTTCTTAATAAGTTTCGTTATTATCACTAAATTTATATTAATAGACATTAAGGAAACTTTTGTTATTACCTGAAAGGCAAATTTTTAAAGCTTTAATTAAGAATTTAGCTATTGACCACTTTTTAAAGGTCATCAGCAGTATCTATACAATCGACTCGATAATATGCAGATATTTCGTTATCATCGGAATTTATGAAATTAAATGGAAAGATGAAAATAAATCGCTTTTTCCGTATCATTGACAACCTTTCGTCACTTAAAAATTTGCATAATAAAATTTTCGCTGAGAAATTTGGTTATCGATACAATGAAATTGCCCTCTAAAAGGTTTCAAAGTTTTTAGGACATCCAATGTTTGGTGTGCAGAGTTCACTGTTCTTACCATCACCACGTATGATGAAAGTTGAACTTCCGGCTGATGTGAATCCCGAGCAAGAATTCTGTAAAACACCAAGTCGTACGGCGTTACTTACATCGAAACAACTTTCCGTATCGGTTGGCGAAATACATCGACGTATATTCGGACCTGAAATGCTTAATATCTCCATTCTTGGTGCATATCTAAGAAAGTTGGTTTTTATTGTTATTTTCTATCATCAAAGATTTTTTTATAGTTTTAATGAATATGAATGTTCCTCTAGATATGTGATTTAATTCCCTGAATGTTTAACTGACTTGTCGAATGTTCTTTTCCAATGTCTGTTTGAGTGAAAAAATTTGCATAATGTTACGTGTTCTATAAATGTTAAAACCAAAGCGTTAGAGCTTTAAACGGTCATAAAAGTTTATTTCTATGCGTAAACATTCTAAGTGATCAAATTCGATGAGTTGGTGCAATTTTCGATTGTTTGCAGAGCTAAAGAGAAAAGCGGAGGAAAGGCGTTACGTGATGATTTGAAACAATATGGAATGAATTTACCATCGGGTCGTCGAAAGAATGGTGTCGCAACAACGTGGACATGTTTCGTGGAAGGTTCGCCACCTTTAATGACCCTGTTTGTTGGCAATGTTTATAACCGAAATGCCCCCGAACCCTCAGCTATCATCTGTTAATAATTTTCGCGTTCGTTTATTAATAATAAGTATATCTCTGTTCCGCTTATTGAAGTACTCTTTCTTCCTTGCTCTCCCCTATCTTCTATAGAAGATTCATAATGAGGCATCATTGCATTTTATAAAAGGAACGTCATCTTAATCTACAAAACATCCACGCCTAGAGTAGAATACTATTTGA
Organism: Baylisascaris schroederi; assembly: GCA_006503575.1. Classification (NCBI taxonomy): domain Eukaryota; kingdom Metazoa; phylum Nematoda; class Chromadorea; order Rhabditida; family Ascarididae; genus Baylisascaris; species Baylisascaris schroederi. Next base: position 505,863 of record QEWY01000888.1, read on the forward strand.
ACTTGTCAGATGCAGTTTTCCATTTATAAACAGCAACTTGCTACTGTGATTCAATCAAAATATTGTTGTGTTAAGTTTTGCAACCGTGTATAACGTTGATCTCTCTCAAGCATCTGTCTATACGATATCATTAGTAAATAGGCCATAGTTTGGAATTGAGAAGATTTGCAAATATTCGTTAGAGAATAGTTGATTGCATTTATATATCAGTATACGTAAAGGTAGAATATGATTTCTTAAGGTGGAAATATGGTTTAGAAGGATTGATTCCATCCAGTCAACATAAAATATGACATAAATCAGTGTCGTTATGCTGTATAATATTGTAGAAGAGACACAACAGATGGCCGTTGATCTTGATGAAGCTACCAGGCGTCATTTTCCAGTTCGGAATTGTGCGCAGACGCTACTTAGGAGGTTGTCCTCTGAGGATCCGCAGAACCTTCATATTATGATCGACAATACTCGGTTGGTTTTCATTGTTCGCCTATTCATAGTCCATCAAGAAAAATGTATTAAAGAAAAACTACAAGTCGTTTTCCTAATTTTTTTTTTTTTTTTTGAAAAATGGTTCTCCCATCGATTCGCAACAGGGTAGTCCATACGTGCGTTCTGAAAATGATGAAGAACTTGTCTTTACCCGGTAATTTCCAATTCCGGCCCTTTTTTTCCACTTAATTGCTGTATTTTATCGATATTCATGCATCGATTGGTATTGTCTGTTCTAAAGTCCATTTTCATGCTGTTTGCATATTGTGACGTTGTTATATTGTTCATAAATATGTGGCTTTTTTTTTTTGGTTCGCCCCATACCTGACTTTTCAACATTGGATTTTTCCAACCTGAATCTAATTCCAACCTAACTTCACACATTGGAATAGCCTAATTTACTAATTATCCAAGTTTAGTTACCACGACCAACATAAGCTTTTAATAATCAATTTTACTAATGATTCTGGCAGTGACCCGTAACAATGTTTATATAAAAAATGAATGTTTACACTAAAAAAAAGTCCTGCTAGTTATATTAAAAAATCAGTTTTTATATAGGATTTATCAATAATCTTTCGTGATTAGTATTTATTAATTTATTTGTCCACAATTAATTTGATTTTTAATTTCTCATTACTTATATTTGAACCGTTAGTGAAATCATGAAGTGTTTTTTCTTTTTCAATCTAAACATTTTCCGATCGGAAAGCGAATTTTCTTATCAGTATTAGTAGATGGGAATTGATATATTTGAATTAAAGTTAGAAGTTACATTAAAATATGAGTGAAATATGATGGTAATTCAGGAAAAATGGTAATTTTTAGACGAGTTCTTGGTGAATTAGCGCAAATATTTCGTGAAGATAAGAGTCCAACTCATGGACGCGAGAATCATCCCTCAACAATCGATAAAAGCCTTCAAAATGGATTCTACAATTTTTCTTGTGTTTGTTTCATTTCTATTTTCTAAGATTCTACTTTAAGATTGCTAGAAATCAGCGCAGTATAGAAACTTCGATAACGTTCTTTGATCTGTAGCGCTTCACTAATTTTATGCCTATTGCCTTTGTCGCAATATCGCTCAACAAGTCAAGATCTTTTGGTGCGTCGAATGAAAATTGGGGGGGGTGGGGAGGGAGAGGCAGGGGAGGGGATTTGTACATCATATGTTAAGAGTGGTGAATGGAAAATGAAACTTTATAAATTTGAAGGTAAAAAAATTTTAATTTTGACTCTAAAACATTAATTGCTTATTCCATTTTGTGAAATATAATTGTAAACTCTTTTTCTTCTGAATTTCTTAGGGTGTTTATGAAGCAAGAGTTTTTACTTAGTGAACCTGGAGCATGAACGATCAGGTGTACGAGCTTAAATATTTCCTAGCCGTCAAGTTTTAATACATACGTAGATGTCATAGACAACGTCGACTTTTAATAGTAAATAAATTTAATTCTTCAAGCATAGGTTAGGAACCATTGATCATTTGACATTCTTTCAAAGCGCCACGAGGATCACAAGATATTTTGAATGATATTATTAATAAGTGTATAATTTCAGGTAACACATGGTTTCGGTATGCCAGCTTATATCGCCGCAACAAATGTAGTGCAGTCGGTTTTGGATGCTTTAGCGCAAGAGAACGCTATGGTTCTTGGGCAGGTATGTTTGTTTCTGTTAACGCTAAAGTTGAAATTTTTTTAGTAGATTTCAGGTAATAGTATCAGTAAGATATTCAACACTTGTTAGTTAAGAATATTATCCTAAAGAAATTCAAAGGTTTCGATTTTATTTGTTCTATTTTCCTTTTCTACGTTTTATTTTTCCGAACAAGTTTTGCGTAATTGTTCTATGAACGATATGCAACTTAATGTAATTATTAGGTATTTCTCGATAGAATTGTATCATTTCGCTTGAATGGTACGTAATAAAATTGGTAGTCAATATTAGTTGCCATAATGCACGATAATAAGCTTGTATTCTAAAATTTATAATCCCTTTGCTAGAAATTCTCTATGAAACTTGTTTTTGTTTGCTAACGCCATGTTAGAAGCTGATGATATCATATGCGATACTTACCCGAATGGGCTGCAACATACCCGAATATTTTTTTTCTTCACTTATGCCCTAAAAAATGTTACAAGTTATATATTGCGTCGGAAAGACCAATATTATTGTAATTGAATATTTTTTTGTCATTAGAAGCGCTAATTTTAACCGTAAAAATAATTTCCAGGAAAGTTCGACACATATAGGTATATCCTCGAAATACTGTTTAATGACTGAAACAACTGAAATGTTTTTTAATGTGATGAAAAGGAAACGGGGGTGGGAAAAATTGGGAAAAGAGAACTTGTGAAGAAATAGTTTCGCATCAAAATGGATAACGTTTTATATTTATATGAGAGCAGCTTTCTATTGTAGAATATATTGCTAGAACATTTTTATTCGTTGTTCAACAATTCTCTTCAGAGGGCCAACTTTTATGGTGGTGTTGATTCATCGATGCAACCTGGTCCTAGCACAGTATTTGGACAGCCATTTGCAAGTGCAGCTTACCTGAGTCAAGGTGGTGGCACTTCATAGATTCTCTATCGCCTATTACTATTGTACTATTGAGGTACTTTAAAAATTGTTTTTATTGGTACGATATCACGTGCTACTGTGATCTTAATGTTAATTTCATCACTATCTCTTTCCATGATTTTTTATATTTGTATGTCGTTTCAGAAATTTTGAATAGCATTCGTTTAAATCTATTATTGTTTTCGAATAATTAGGCGTATATTCTATGTTCAATTGCTCTTTCCTGCTTCAAGAAATTTAAAAATGCGTCGGTCAATAGATAATTCACTTTTAAAAAAATGCACTTTTGATAGGGGATGGGGCTTAAAGAGTAACAAAAACTAATCATAATCTTTTTATTTCCTCATCAAAAAATCCAACCAACATTCACCTTATTAGACATCATAAAAACACCTAAAAGAAAAAAAAAGCATTTTTGTAGAGGATATTGAATAAAGCATATGAGAACTATACTCTCGAAAATATTGACAAACACTGTAAAAAAAAATTACCCATTTCTATTGTTCTATAAGTTATTGAAAATCATAAAATTATACCCAACTTATTGTATGTTTGACTGTAGTTTTGTTGAGTAGATTAGCTCGCATCCTATAGCAAAATATTAATATTTTTTTTTGTGACTTCTGATGTTTGCAGTGCCTCTATTAATTAGTATCCCATCATATTAATGTTTCACTTTTGTGTTTGTTGCCTCATAAATTGTGTTATATTCCATAAACTTTGGGAGCTTATTTATTCAAAATTTTTTCGCGACAAGCTTTTTCTAGAGACCAGTTTGTAGGTGGGAGGGGGCAACATGTGGGAATTGGATGATGGGGGAGGGGGTACAACGTGAGGATTGGGTAAGTGGATTTAGGTTTGCATGATTTTCTCTCGTTGTTCTTTAGCCTAACGCAGACTTCCGGTGTTTGCTATAAACGTGAGTTTATTTTAATTGCGGTGATCATAGTGAATTATAAATGTATTCTTGGGCAATAAGCAATAAGAGAAGATCAATTTTGCATCAATAGTAAATCGCTCGAATATTTTTCATTTTAAGTCGTTGATAATCTATTCTGCTCATATTGAAGTTCACTCGTTATCACTATCGTATAGGATTGTGATAGAGTGACTATCTATTATTGGTGCTGATACTGTATTTAAGAGAAACAATGAACCTATGTTCTTTTTTTTTGTTTCATTTTACAGATTTTTTTCATTGCTTTATTCGCTCTACGCGTTCTTGTTTGTTGTTCGTTCTCATTTTATACGATTCGAGGAACACCTTTGTATTCATTCAGCTCCTAAATAATTGCATATAAAATATCGATGAGGAAGAAATTATTGACGCAAAAATCGTCACACTAAAAAAAGATGTTATTATTGAAAATTATTTAAAACTTTTTTCTTGGAAATTTTCACCAATGAATATTCATCAAACATAGTAGTTAAAAATATACCATCCATTTTGATACATGAAAAATTTGTTAAATGATAGTTTAAAAGATCATAAAAATTATTATCTTCCCTTATAAAGTTCATTTCAGTCGACCGATTTCTGTCGAGAAAACTCCAAATCGAACAGTAGTCATTGAGCAATTCAAGCAAACATTAAGCAATTTTTCTTTGATTGAGATTTTTTTGTAGAAGTTATGGTAGCCCGTTTTTATCGGCTAATGATCTTTGATTATATTTTGACGTTTTCGTTGAGTTTGACGATAGTTATATTCGCTTATTTCAGTTGTTCAATCTTTATTAAGAATAAAAAGGGAACGTTCGTCAAAAATAAAGCATCAATTTTGTATGATGAAAATAATATCGAATTTGAACAAAGTATTTTCTTCATAGAAGTTTTTAATTTAGCTTTTAATTAATTTAAGAAATTATGCACGAAGCATAGATATCTTTCAATATTTATGTCAAATAAATTTTATGTATTCATTTTGCAAGCATTAAAGCAATAATCATAAATTTGAGGTGTTGATGATAGAAGACATAGTTAATTGGCAATAACGGATGGTATTTTAAAGAACAGCAGAGTTTGATCGCGCTTGCAGCCAATTGATGCATTTTACCCGGAATCCCATCGCGGTAGATTGAGGGTGGAAGATCGCTGTCACAAGCGGTTTCTAACATCACATGCGTTTAGGCTCGGCGCTATTTAGCATTGCCCCACCCAAACTACCTAACTCTAGACCCCACCCAAACTACCTAACTCTGAAGGGAAAAAATTTACTGTGTGACAAAACAACCTAAATGTATGAAAAAATTCGATGAAAGCCCATATTATATGATCGATGCTTAGTACCGTACCCTCAGTTGTGGTGTGGTTCGTATAAGTCATCCGTGCACCTTTAAACACGAGTGGATTGAACGAATGAATGAATACGTAAATGCTGGTTTCTATTTCGAGATCTGCGTTGAAGTACTTCCAGGAAGCCTGAAGCCATTGCTCGTTTTGAGTGAATTAATTAGTGTTCCATCAATAGAAGTATATTAATCAAACAGACCAAAACTAAATGCAAATTGATTGAAATAAAATTTATATGAAAAATAAACTAAAATACAAATCTATAAGTTAATGATGTTTGATTTCTTAATATCACAAATTTATGCCAATTAAACATCACGAATAGTCATTATACCTATTAGTGATTGATTCATTGTGTTACACTCACAACACCTTGCCTCTTTCCCGCCCCACTCCCCCCTCCGTTCGCTGATAACAAAGCCAGATAGTTCTGTGAAAGTATTTTATGTGGTATTGCAAAGAACATTAAGCATCGTACACTATATGTCATATATGGTATTGCAAAGAAGCAAGAGCATGCCCAATTGTACACTATATTTTACTGTATATTCAGTATTACTGTATTTGGTGATACTGTAGAAATGGCTGTATTTTCTTTAGGTATATTTTACACTCAAATTGAGCGCCGATCGACGGGCGATTCAACAAGAAGAAATATCAGAAAATCTTGCATGATATGTACATGGTACATGCATCTTTTTTTGATATTTTTGTATTGGTATACACTACTTTCACATGGTGCTCTCATTTCTTTTCTTACCCTCTAAAATGTAAATTTGGTATGTATTCCTCTTATTCTTAAGACTTGTCTTTCATCCAGGCAATTGTTCTTCCCGTGGGAACCCTCCTTTTTCCCACCTCCTTCTTATAATAGGTTCGATTTTTGGAATTTAAATAGACAAATGCAGCAACAACTTGTTGTGGGGCTTTATTATATTGCAAACGATTGGTTCGTCGATAGTGAAAGGATGATTAGAAGACAATAAATGTGATCACCACTATCTGAAAATTTATTTCCGCACTCTGATAAACAGAACAACTGAAAGTGCAATGACCGACTTGATTGTCGCAAACATTGAAATAGGACTCCGATGGAACTAGAGAGGGAGTATCTTCGACAAGTCAGTCCTCGAGATCAGTCACGGTATGATAATGGAAAGATTTAAGGCGATGACGATGATAACTGATCCTCAACTGTTGCGATTGCTTTATTACAAAACTGAAAAAAATTTTTTGGCAATATATATATATATATATATATATATATATTAAGTTTGGTATTTATAAAAAGTTCAAAAATTCCAGTGTAAAGCAGAAATACACAATTATTTAGTCAACGCTTAAAAGCTTTTCCAGTCGAAAGCTTTGATTGGACAGGTCAGGTTATTATGCATTCAAGCATTTTAATGTATTCTAAAAATTTCAGGTCTTGGGTAACGGGTTGATAATTTGTTTACTTTTCAATATATTTCGCTGAGTGAATATGGAGATTACTATCAATGAAGATGAAAACTTTCCTTTGAAAATATTTGATACCATTGCAGTAAGGAAAATGGTAGAGGAATTTGTTCTGTGAACGAATCGATTTCGTGGATTGTTCATCCTCGAATTGTAATCAATCAATAAAATTAACATTATTAATGTGTCGTAAAATTTAGGTGAAATAGATGATTTAAGGTGAATTAATCGTTTATACGAGGCGTAATATAAAATATTAATATTATTTACATTATGGAATAAAGTTAGGAGTAGATATAAATGGGAAGTAAATAACTTGGACTAACAATGGGAATAGTCTATCCTGGAAGGCATATGAATGGCCGATATCATTAACATAAATATACACTTGTATTTATAAAAATTTTTATAGGAACTGGTTTAATTTTTAATATATAGGATAGGTGTATATATTTTTGATGGCGATATAGATTAGCTAGGAAGCAAAAGTTTATGGAAATATAAACTCGCCTAGCCACTTTTGCCATAAAACGTTTGCGCCACACTTAGCGCCTTCAATAACTTGTTCCATTATGCAGTATCCTTCTCAATTCTCCTCCCTCCCCCCTCTTCTCTTCCCATCATAAGCTATTGGGGGAGGGGGGGGGGAGGGGGGTGCAAAAAAGCCTAATATCAACAAAGAATGAATATTTGCAACTCACGTTGGGTCGTATAAAGCAGATAATGTGCATCGGCGGTGACATTCGAGAGAGAATTGCGGCTCTATTCGCGAAACGTGCACAACAACCCAATGATGAGCACAGCAGCAGTACGAACACTACCCGTAAAGCTATATTCGCCATATAGGTCTATACTTTATGCTTATCTTAACACCTTAGAATTATAAGTGGTTATCAATTGATTAGGAAGCATTTATACGACAAAAGCGCCAATGACAAAAGCGCCGACGTGAAAAGCACCTTGTTTCATAATAAATACACCAATCCATTGCAATAAGCCTCGTAAACTATAATCACTGCTAAAGAAAATAACAGACTGTCGTTTCTCAATCGTCTTCTTGACTAAATAGCAAAAATTAAATAAAAGAGGATTTGAAATGAGAATCGCTCCTTTCAAGGATACTAACGAGTTCAACAAACCGTCTCTTGGCAACTTTTTGATTTTACAGTATGCTAAACGAAACGTTACCGTAGCACTAATTGGCACTCATAAAATATTACAAAGAATATAAATACAGTAAGTGGAAGTGTCGAGTTGAGATGTTTTTTATATTTATTTCTTTTGCTTCGATTAGGCTACTTCAAAAAATCAGCGAAAATGAACTTGATGTGGCTCAGACACTCTTATTTGAGCGTCTACACATCCTACAGGGGTTCCTGACACCCTCTGCATCCAGCCTTCCCACCAAAAAGCGTCTTATTGGGACTCCATGCAAAGGCGAGAAACCTCTAGAATAAAAGGCAAAGCATTTTCCATCACTTTAATAGCTGAAACTCTAGAAAAAACTCCAACAGTTTTTGCATTTGACTACATTAAACGTGAAGAAATCCCAGGTGATATAATTGATTTTTAATATCACTGATATGTAGTTTCAGCGACATTTTTTCCACAGAGGCCTAAATCCTATAGGAATCTTGGCTTAAGTAATCAATTGTTGTTCACGCATTACAAATCCACCTGGGGGATCTAAATGACATGTGGAAAGGAGTAATCACATAGATTGGACGAATGTGAAAATTATTCGAAGCGGCAAGAAAATTCAATATGAAGTTGTCGGTGATCTTCAGATCGGGATTGCCGAATAAGAGGATGCCAAGAACACTTTTTTTTGGAAATTTGAGAATTTTAACGTAATCAGCTCGGGGTCGTATATTTTAATTCCTTTCTTTTTAGGTCTTCAAATCGCCACCAATGCAGAAAATGAAATCACTAAGAAATTTTACACTTTCAACACCAATTTTAATATTGATTTCTCTATCATCCTATTCGTTCACATATGCTTGTAGGAATGCTTTTTTTTTCTACGCTTAATTACTCTACGAAATTCTCAATTATCTTAGAGGATAGTCTAACTTAGTTACTATTCACTAAACTCTAATTGCTAGATTATCTTGCTAGGTCGTTGAAGATGATTTGTTCTCATTCAATAGCCTCACAACTGCCGATTAACAAAAATAAATGGTCGTTCATCGAAACAATCATCACCTGTATACTACGCGAGCTTGATTTCTAAAGTGCAATTTCAGATATAACCAAAATTCAGCTTCTAATATAATTAGCATTCAATTTCCGATAGCCTGAAATTGACCTGAAATTGAACTTTAGAAATCAAATTCATGCGCAAAGCTTTTCATTGAGTCCACTGAAAGTAGTCCTCTATTTTCTTGTGCTCTTTTTGCATTGCCAAGGCTAAATGGTACTCAAATCGAAATTCTCTGACGTACTCGTTTCATTATTTCATTTGAATACAATAAACATTAAAATTACACAACGATCTAAAACGAAATAGGAATTGTTATTGCTTATTGATTTTTCGTTTTATTCTCTAATTTAATTTTCTTTTTTTTGGCATAAAAGGAGCCATTTAATGTAATACAGATAGCGTGAATTTTATGTTTTTAAGTGCTCCATTTTATATGTCATTTTGAGTGTTTATAACGCTACAAGGTCTTTATACATTTTTTTAATTTATTGTTATACGCTTATTGTTTATTGTTTACATGTTTATTGTTTATATCTTATTCTTTTAAGGTTTTAATCGAATGGATTGTTGCTATATTCGAAATTTCATCGATTTTATTGAACAAGGATGCATAATGCGTTAATTTGAGGATTTCCTATGAGAAGAAAGAAGGATGGACAAAGATATAAGAATTAGTCAATTCTGAAATAGAAACAAGTTTTAGATGAAAATTGAGAAGTATTTCTACAGAGGGGATTAAATTTAAATACATTATTGTTATTGTATAAATTTAAAAAAAGTTTTTTTCTTTTAAAAAGTATCTGAAAGAAACGAAAAAAAATTTAAACATAAATTTCCTTATGTTCAGTGGTTCGCAAGTTAAAACCATCGATCAAATAGACAGATATAAATACATATACACATGCAAACGCATAGACATGAACTAGCAATAATTGTGAGGTGACAATACTGAACGCAAAGCTCTTAATTTTTACTGGTGGGTAAATTTTTATTCACTGGTGGTTTATCATATTCCGATAGAGCGCAGAGGCAAGAAATGTCTTCCGAACACCCGGGAATCTGTAGAACAGAGTCCAACAGAAACAAAAGATCAAGTTCCATACTTCTAAAACGTTTATCTACTAAATTAAGAGGTTTGCAGCCCTATTATGGAGTGATCTATAGATAATACGGAGATCTAAGATATAAAGTAAGCTATCGTACTTTTTGTGGAAAATAGTCTACGAGTTGCAAAGTTTTATTTCCTTAGCTGAGGCAATAAGAAGAAGGGATGAGGTACTATCGAAAATAATTTTTTTTTAAAAGAAGAGCAGAGTAGGTCAGTTGAAAGTATTGAAATCGACCATTGCAGTTGTTTGAGTGCATATTGAATAACAGCCGAATGTAGAAATAAATATAGCTGTAGATTCTGGATGGTTATTTCGTTTTGAGTTCGCAGACGCAGTACCGAATTCTTGACATCTATCATGGGGGCAGTTGGTTGCTTTTTCGTATAGCCGAGTTTATAGCAGGAAATATCAAGCACTGTTAGTGTTCCATTTGTACCAATACCAGGTGGTAACGGATGCTTGCTTTTAACCAGCCACTCTTCTCGTCTTCTTCGCTCATGTGGCGAAGGTTGTAATACCGGCGATCAAATCAAGCATTTCGGTAGGTATTGTTGTTGTGCTCTTATCTATTCCATTAAATTAGCAGATATGACATAGTTTCCGGTCTAATTCATTGTCATATCTGATGTTCAAAATAGTGGCATTATAGGTTGTTAAGTGCTATGATGCTCGATGATGCATGTATCTAAATTACCGATAGGACTATCTTAAATCGGCATATATCGATTGACGGCATTGCTTATTGTCGGGTATAATTAGTGCAACAATTATCACTGCATTCTAGGACAACAGGTATCCTGGAATACCATAGCCCCTGATTGCCGCTTGTTCACCGCAACTGAACTTACGTTAAAGTAAATTTGCTCTTCTCACTGAATCCATCAACATAATTAGCACAGAAAAATCGCGTATACCATCTGAATGCCCGAATTTACATGAAGGAGCTTGTACTATTTAGGAGCTTGATTTTTACGCAACTTTTATCGAAATATCGGTCATATTTGAAACAATTTAATATTTAGTATGCGTTACCAATGTTGCAATTCTCTTTCATATGTTCAATGATCACTGTTGTGCAGTCGATGAGCAAATTGAACTCATTCATTCGAACTTATCGGTCCTATGGAACTTTTCGAAAAGACCGCAGTGTCTTCATAATAAAGAATATTGTTCAAGTATCAAAATAAAACATGCTGGGAACGCACATAACGGAGATCGAAACCAGCTGATCTCGCCTGCCGCCGGTCGTCGACGATACGGTTAGAATCCCGTTAGAAGCATAAATTATTATTCCATCTATATTCCACGTATCACATTGTCATAACCAAAAAACAGTCATTCTAATACATCTTTCGATCATGTTTCCGCGAAACAACAGTGTTACTATTCAATATGTGACAATTTAGAAAATATTTACAGCATTTGCAAATCTATAAATTACTATTAGCATAAAACAATTTTAGATTAGAATTTCCACATTCTGATATCACAAATGATTGTTTCAAGGATTCACTCAGATGCGTCTCTTTGTGATAATCTTTCTCATTATAAGTGAGCGGAAAATTCTATGAAATTTTTTTTTTTGGAGGATTTATGCGTATGAAATTTCTATTATATATGACGATAATGCGATCTAAATTAAGCCATGATGATGTTTCCTAACGAGTAGAGATATTATTTTTCTAAAGAGAAAAATTTGGTGGCATTTTCGAATATGTAAAATCGGGATAGATAGATATCCTCGAATGGTTTTTTGCTCAAAATAAAACTCTGCAAAAAAAATTCAAAGAAATCCGCCAAGATAAGGTTTATTTTTTGCCCGCCCGATCGGTCGTTTTCTAGTTGAAAAGTCGGAACTTCCTGTTAGAAAGGAAAGGTGACATATATAGACATATACATTTATATACGCAGGTAAATTGTTATTGTAGCGCAACTTTTCGGAAAAAAAACTAAAGAGAAAAACTTAAAAATTTATTTTGCGGAACATATTACGTGAAAGTTGTTTCGCAAATTTTTTTCCGTATTGAAAAGAAATGAATTAAATTCAAATTGAGTAAGCATGATTGAACTAATTGAAAAGTTAACCGAATAAAATTCAATGACTGGAATGATTTAATCGAATTATGTGATCATATATTGCAGATATATTTTATTACTGTATTACTGTAATATTGCAGCTAATAATTGAAGACTGAAATTATGCATTTACTTTATTATCAAATTTATATTCACTCAACTTTTGTTGAGAATTTTTGAAATTCTCAAAGGTATAATTAAATTGCATAAAAAATGTTCTATTGTATGCTTATGCTGCCATTTAGTTAAATATCATCTCTAATAGGTTTCACTGGGTAATAAATCTATGACGGTCATAGGAGTTTATCGAAATAAAACATAAACTTAACACCTACGGATCTCTGCTTGAAGACAAATCGTGAGAGTGCTGCATCCGTGAAGCTAAAGGATATATAATAAAGACAAATATAACTACAACATAAGCTGCAATCGATGAATTGTGTCAAATTTTGTCCACATAGCTGCATGAATCCTCTCATAACGAGAGCTCCTCAAAGACATCTTAGCTATATGCAGTACTCTGTCTTGCATATCCGTTCAGAAATACTTCTTTCAGTATCACAAAAAATTAGTGAAAAATCGTTTCAAGAAAGGTTATGATAAAGGGTACGTCTTTTGAATCTCAATTCAGTAAGCTAAACGAATCTAGCCGAATATCTGAATAATATACATATATAATGCAGTATTCAAATATGCAAATATAATGCAATATTCAAATAGTGCACATTGAAAGATGCATTTGTTCAACTCACCGTTCAACTTGATAATCATCAATCATGAATTTACAGCGTTTTTATTGCAAATATATAAATAACAAGCAAATATGCAAATCATTGGCCGAAAGTCGACTAGGGAGACGGTGAATGGAAGTAACTCGTGGCACCCAAGTGGAAAAGTATAAAAAAATGGACGAGCTATCGGGTGGAGATGTAACATGCGTGGATTTCAATTGCTATTGATAACAAGTGTACTTGTAATTCACAATTTCCCTTACTGAGAACACCTATTGACAGCGTTGATGCAGAGCAATAAAAATTTTATTTAGGAAAAAGAAAAATTCTAATTTATTCCATCGATAATTCCATCACTATATAGATCGGAATGTCGATACGGTTTGACATGACCTGAGGAGTAAATCGAAGGAGTGGTCAAGCGATACAACTATGTGTACTTAGTGGTATCCATAAATGTGCTAATGTAAGATTCATATTAGAATATTAACGCAAATGTTTTATGCAAATTTTGTTTAGAGTTAATTTTGCGGTGATATCCCTATCAACTTTTCATCGTAGCTATTTGCTGAGATTCGTTAGTCGATTTTCCGCGACGACAATCTACCATCCTAGCAAACTTAGGCATTCGTATTTTTCACTGCTAGTTGAGTTGTTACTCTGACTTCCCAACAAAGCGTCTTTAACATTGTTGACAGTCTTAACTAATTTTCTTTTGGTGGCGAATATTACTAATGATCATTTATGCTTCAACGAACAATAATATTTAAAGAGTTACTACCAAATGTAAGTTGAATGAAGGTAAATTATTCTAGTTGGTAAAAAAGGTTCCTTTCATGGGTTAAAACCGATGCTTATGTTATTGAATCGTTAGCATACCTAGCTAATAATAATGGTGAATCCAACAAGCGCTTAATAGAAAGATGTGAATATATTGGTGATACTTTTTTTTTCGACAAAAATGAGTAACTGAATCTCTATCGCATCATTATGTTCATAAAAATTTTTGAAGAAATGCAAAAGTAAGGTCGATGCGGTAGCATAGGGAACGGATATCGAAATTCACTAACAATAGAGAACAAACTACATCGTAATGCTGAAGTCATCTCGAGTTTTAAACAAGAAAAGGTACGCAACGTTTGCACTCCGCTGAAATCAAAAAACATTTGTTCTACCAATATGAAAGCATGTTTAGTTTCATATATTATTCGACTTCAAATCTCTGATATTGCGTCTCTAAGTAGAAAATCTACGAATTTTTCCAGTATCACTTTGAACTTAACAGTTCCAGAATATATCCACTATTCAGGCTGAAGCGAATACTAGAAAAGCGGCTTATACATTCTACACCTTAAGGTGAGTGCAACGTTTAGATATGAATACAAATATTATTGAGAGAAAGAATTCATTTAACTGCACGGTTTTTAACTGCACATTTTAACAGCTTTTTGATAATACCGTTGCATCCAATTTCATCTTAATCTGTAGTTGTCCAACTGCTACGGTGTGCACTGTCGAGATTTTGAAGCAGCAGTCACTTTACTCACGAAGTAAACGGAACTAAAGAACTGAACTGAAAGACGAACAACTTAGCATCAGTGGAAAACTGTTGACGGACTGTCTCCTATGCACATATTATAAAACGGGTTCTTCAGCGTGAGGAGCAAAGAAATGTACATAATATAATGGGGCATAGAAGAACACGTATCACTAAGCTAAACGCAAAATGGGAGTAGTTGTTTGCTCTTTTCCTAGAGCAATGAAAGATGAAATTTCAGACTGCAGCAATTTTAGCTAATAATTGAAGACTGAAATTATGCATTTACTTTATTATCAAATTTATATTCACTCAACTTTTGTTGAGAATTTTTGAAATTCTCAAAGGTATAATTAAATTGCATAAAAAATGTTCTATTGTATGCTTATGCTGCCATTTAGTTAAATATCATCTCTAATAGGTTTCACTGGGTAATAAATCTATGACGGTCATAGGAGTTTATCGAAATAAAACATAAACTTAACACCTACGGATCTCTGCTTGAAGACAAATCGTGAGAGTGCTGCATCCGTGAAGCTAAAGGATATATAATAAAGACAAATATAACTACAACATAAGTTGCAAATAGAGGCTCATATATTCGATGAATTGTGTCAAATTTTGTCCACATTGCTGCATGAATCCTCTCATAACGAGAGTTCCTCAAAGACATCCTATCTATATGCAGTACTCTGTCTTGCATATCCCTTCAGAAATATTCCTTTCAACATCACAAAAAATTAGTGAAAAATCATTTCAAGAAAGGTTATGATAAAGGGTACGTCTTTTGAATCTCAATTCTGTAAGCTAAACGAATCTAGCCGTATATCTGAATAATATACATATATAATGCAGTATTCAAATATGCAAATATAATGCAATATTCAAATAGTGCACATTGAAAGATGCATTTGTTCAACTCACCGTTCAACTTGATAATCATCAATCATGAATTTACAACGTTTTTATTGCAAATATATAAATAACAAGCAAATATGCAAATCATTGGCCGAAAGTCGACTAGGGAGACGGTGAATGGAAGTAACTCGTGGCACCCAAGTGGAAAAGTATAAAAAAATGGACGAGCTATCGGGTGGAGATGTAACATGCGTGGATTTCAATTGCTATTGATAACAAGTGTACTTGTAATTCACAATTTCCCTTACTGAGAACACCTATTGACAGCGTTGATGCAGAGCAATAAAAATTTTATTTAGGAAAAAGAAAAATTCTAATTTATTCCATCGATAATTCCATCACTATATAGATCGGAATGTCGATACGGTTTGACATGACCTGAGGAGTAAATCGAAGGAGTGGTCAAGCGATACAACTATGTGTACTTAGTGGTATCCATAAATGTGCTAATGTAAGATTCATATTAGAATATTAACGCAAATGTTTTATGCAAATTTTGTTTAGAGTTAATTTTGCGGTGATATCCCTATCAACTTTTCATCGTAGCTATTTGCTGAGATTCATTAGTCGATTTTCCGCGACGACAATCTACCATCCTAGCAAACTTAGGCATTCGTATTTTTCACTGCTAGTTGAGTTGTTACTCTGACTTCCCAACAAAGCGTCTTTAACATTGTTGACAGTCTTATCTGAAATCAAAAAACATTTGTTCTACCAATATGAAAGCATGTTTAGTTTCATATATTATTCGACTTCAAATCTCTGATATTGCGTCTCTAAGTAGAAAATCTACGAATTTTTCCAGTATCACTTTGAACTTAACAGTTCCAGAATATATCCACTATTCAGGCTGAAGCGAATACTAGAAAAGCGGCTTATACATTCTACACCTTAAGGTGAGTGCAACGTTTAGATATGAATACAAATATTATTGAGAGAAAGAATTCATTTAACTGCACGGTTTTTAACTGCACATTTTAACAGCTTTTTGATAATACCGTTGCATCCAATTTCATCTTAATCTGTAGTTGTCCAACTGCTACGGTGTGCACTGTCGAGATTTTGAAGCAGCAGTCACTTTACTCACGAAGTAAACGGAACTAAAGAACTGAACTGAAAGACGAACAACTTAGCATCAGTGGAAAATTGTTGACGGACTGTCTCCTATGCACATATTATATAACGGGTTCTTCAGCGTGAGGAGCAAAGAAATGTACATAATATAATGGGGCATAGAAGAACACGTATCACTAAGCTAAACGCAAAAGGGGAGTAGTTGTTTGCTCTTTTCCTAGAGCAATGAAAGATGAAATTTCAGACTGCAGCAATTTCTGAAATTAACCTACAAAACTAACTTGAGAGCATCAAGAAACAAGTGGAAAGGCGCATCAAAGAAATTGCAATAATTTGCATAATTGCTCTCTTGCTTATCACAACAAGTAGTTTTGCAAATCGTCAATAAGTAATAAAAGATATGCGATAGCACATCTTCACTTTAGTTGAACAGACCGCTTGCATGAATTTTTCATAATTTTTCGAGCTGACAATCTTAAAAAAAAAAAGAAGTGATCCGTCACATTTCTTCTTGAGACTGGCGGCGACGACATGAGGAAACCAAGCCGATAACCGTCTGTCGATGCCGACATGTAAGAGTACAAGCGAGGTGAGAGTATAGCTTACGGGGAGTGGCATGACCTCCAAACACGAGTAGAACTAAAGACATACAAACGGGTCAAGGATCGACTTACATAGGCCCCAGATATCGTTTGGAATGGCACAAAAGCACATAAACCGATCAATGACTTTATGTGAAGTACAATAAACTTGAATCGACTATACGAGTATAAATGATCACTGGTAGATATATTTTGAGTTGGCTCTTCGATGCCATCCATACTCAATACTTCTAAAGTGCTTTTTAATGCGCTTTATCAAATTTACATGAGCAAAGCACACAGTGGCAATGTTATTTCTGTGCATATTCCGTCTGCATGCTTGCACACCGAGCAGTTTTCACTGTCCAATCCTGAAATTAGAGTTAAGAAATTCACTGGCTATAATGCTTATTGTAATATGAATCCTATTGCATTATTCACATTCATCCATCAACTTACAAAAGGATTTAGGACATTTAAACATTCCGGAAAGATTATATGCATTGAAACATTCCAGAAAATTTGCACTCATTTGAATATTCCGGAAAATTTTTGCACATTTAAATCGATCGGATTCATATTTTGTATCACTTTAGCCATAGAAAAAAATCTTATGCAGGTTTATGGGAGTAATTAAAACTATTAAAACATGGAAGCATTTTGTATGTAACTTTTAATATTTATTAGCATTTTATGCAACCGGTTTGCAAGGAGAGCGGAATTATAAAAGCGCCTACCGTGAAATATCGTCGAACATTCTTTCCCATTTTTTCGGCATCTATAGTCGATGAATCTAGGCAATACATCAGCGATAGTGCATTACCCATTTTTGAAAGTGGGCAATTTTCAGAATTTTTGCACCTCTATATTTGTAAATCTGTTTTCTAATTCGATCGGATTTGTAGAATGATGGTTTTGGAATGCAACAATTCTGCACATAAATCAGGGTAAAAGTTATAAATTCTTTGACCCAAACTTGTGTGCAAACAATAGCAAGAAGTGAACCCAAACGCCATCAAATGAGCCAAATTCTAAAAATGCAGATGCTGCTGCATATTACATCATCCAATGCAATCGAATTGGTCGAACTTTATGTTCAGCTAACTAATTGCATCGGCCGCGGAGAATTTTTATCATCTTTTAGTATGTGTGTATCGCAAAGGGAATTTTCCACGGCGCAAATGACCATACAAAGAAATAAAATGAAATAGCAGACAAACTAGATAGTATCCTTTTAGTCTCGCTAGCGTGCGACTTACTATGATCCATATAAGAAATTTTAATAGAAATCTTTCGTAGATATATTCTCCCAGGGGAGTATATGCTTATGGGAATCGTGTTCTCTGCAAATTGCTTTCAAACTGCAGCTTGGTTTCGCAAAACAGACATAATACTTGTGTTTTATTTCATTTTCCAATAAGTTTAAATGTTTCACATTGCATGACACGTCTATCATGGGCGTCTAGAAAGTCTGAGAGATGAAAGAGTTGTTCGTTTGGTGACTAGAGAGGAGATGCGGCATTGTGCCACGATGCCTAAATATCTTGGAAGTGATCTCAAGCCAACAACCATACCATTCCTGAACCCCTGATAGCAGCTGAAGAGTATTTCATTATGTCAGCGATCGGTCAAAGACGTTGACTTCCATCTGCCGATTTCATCGAAATAGAACTCGCAATGGAATGCATTTCAAGTGGCTTTTGGTCGAAGGCATCTGATGCAAAGAGTATTGGTTGCAATCGAAATACGACAAGTGTAAATAAGAAGCTTTCATTGATAGAAACCGATCAGATTTTTGGCTTTTGAACGAATTTCGCTCGCTTGCTGCCACTAGAACTTACCGAATAAATTACAACAATGATACTGGCAATTCTATGAACAGCATCTAAGAAAAAAACATGAATCTATAAGAAATGAAATAGTTTCTGGTGGATAACTTTTGGTTCATGGAGAAGAAATTCGGATGAAAAATTTTAGTATCTTGAGGACTGAAATTTTTATGCATCAATCAACCTATCCAGTTTCATCATTTGGGCATAAATGGCTTGTATTATGCATTCAGTTTGCATTTTCTTCTTTTCCACATTTTCAACATCCCTCATATATGTGTGGTGAGAAATTTTGCTCACAATGTTTTTCGTTTGCGACTTAGAAGACTATACACGCTCGAGCTTATCGGCTGCCGACGTGCTATCGAGATGGCTCGGCGATGAGAAAAAACTTTGTAGACTGCTTCGATGAAAGTTGTTGCATTTACTGATGTGCACTAGCTAGCCTTATTATGGGCAACCCATGAGTGCTATCTAAACATAATGAAAAAGAGAGCGAAAGAGAGAGATATTGGCAGCCAATATCTGCCATTTCTTTCCCTCCAAATTCTCCCTCCCCCATACCCCATTACCCCAGTGTATAGAAATACTGATGATTTAGTTAGCCAACCAAAGGGACCTCTTATGGTGCAAAAAAAGAACAAATGGAAAAGAGCTCCCAGAACGATATGTGCTCATATATTTCAGACGAGAAACAAACTGCTCACCCAAGTATTCAATGAATGGGAAAAGCATTTGCATAAAAATTTCATATATTGCTACTGCAATGATTTAGCCAGCTAACGCTCATACAGTTCTTTTCCTTTTGTGAAAGATTCGTTTTGCTCACTCATTCCAAAGTAAGAGCGCTTGTAAAATGATACTGTTCCATTGCCATTTCATGATTAAGTTTTTCACTAGTCTAAAGTGTGCACAATTATCTTTTAATGGATGGATCAATTTGATGGTTGGTATGAGGTCATATATTATGAGTAATACTTTTTTTTCGATATCGATCTACTGACTATTGCATTTAATCAACCGGACGAGTACACATGAACAGACAGACAAGCAGGCGTACACCCTCAGAAGGCCAAATGCATATATGGGCATATAAAAAGCATGAGCAATTTTGCATTTGAAATTTGCAAAAATATGAAATCGTATTCAAATTTCTGAGTAATTAAATATTATTTTGATCTTTCATAAGCGTTTGTTGAATCGATTGATGTTGATAGTGGTGCCATTAGTGCACATCATCTTCGATGTTTTTGAGGTTGCTTTTATGCGTTTTTCGGTTGCGTTACATACGAATGCGAAGTACATTACTGCTATACTAGGTCTTTTTGTGTATACATGTTTGATAAGTGTGATTTAATTTAACTTAATTTAATTTAATTTAATTTAATTTAATTTGGTTTAATTCGATGTAATTTAAAATTCGATTTGAAATATTTATTAGGTATAATTTGCACCGCATGATAATGCTTTGCATCTTTTTTCAGACAACTCCATCGTCAATTTCGAAATGTGTTATAGATAGCACAGTAAAGCAATTAGGATTTAACGTTTTATAATTCATTACTTTAGTCTTATATCGATTGGATTCGGCAATTTATCTTCTGCAAATGATTTATATAAGCTATTGCTGCGGTTAAGCT
The DNA here is from genome assembly GCA_006503575.1 of Baylisascaris schroederi. Lineage (NCBI taxonomy): Eukaryota > Metazoa > Nematoda > Chromadorea > Rhabditida > Ascarididae > Baylisascaris > Baylisascaris schroederi. The sequence continues at coordinate 526,384 of QEWY01000888.1, forward strand.
TAAGATATGTGGTTATATAGTTAATGTTTGAATATTTTTTTTCGAAAATTATGAAGCTCTTTAGTGTGTGAAGCGAAAGAGCAAAAATATATTATACCAAATTCTTAAGAATAATTTTCCGTCTACAAAATTTCTTAAGCGATGTGTATTGTTTTAGCTCCTCGATGCATAGAAATTTCTCATATGCAAATTTCGCGACCCTCCATGCTCATTTGAAAATCGCACACGTATATAACGTTCTCGAAGTCAAACTTTGCAATAGATATATGGGACTTTAATTTTTGAAATAAAATGACTACAATGCTAATGGACAATATAAAATGATTATTGCAACGATTGCATGAACGCAACAGTCTTATTCAAAGAATTGTGGCTGGAGCAGCTAAGCTTTGTTAGACGTCTGCGCAAATGCACGCTAATCGTTAGTGCTATGGAAGTGCCGTCTAGGATCGATCGCAGACTGGGATAGGCGTAGGAACGATCGCAGACGTGAATAGAGGATTGAATCGACTAGAAGGGTTTTGTCGCATTGAGCAATATGCATGAGTCTCGAATGTGTGCAATGCGCAACCAATTGCTAAACACATGGGCCATCATACTATTTTACATAATTCCTGTTGACAAACGGGTGCATATAATGTTGTGTCTTCATCACTAACTTCTCGTCTCATGTATGGAATATATCTTCTTATACCATTTTTCTTGGCATTTTGCTATTTTTTGTGCATTTTTACATCATTGTAGAGCAGAAGAAATTAATATTCTTAATTAAAATTCGTCTATATTTTTGTATATGTTTGAGGAGTATTTTTTTCTTTGCAACGGTTAAAAAAAAATTGATTTCACTATAACACATTCAAAATATAGCTAATTATTTGATAGGTCCGAAAAATTTTCTGAATATCTACTTAACAATCTTTATTGTTTTTCATTGCAATAAGCAAATTATGCACGCATGCATGTGCAAATGCGCGTGAATATTTTTCTCCATGCACGTGCATGTGCATATCTGCGTGTTCACATATGTGTGTTTGTGTGTGTACGGGCGTATGTGCGTGCATCCACTTATCCGTCCACCTGTCTGCTAATTTCTACCTCAAAGCATTATCAGAATGGGCGCAATTTCAATAAATGTACTTCCTGTCCACGCCGGAAGATAATTACGGGCGTCTTTTCTCTTCATAACTAATACCAACTTGAAGAAGAAGGCTGGATTTCTTCAGCGCGCATGCCCCAAATACTTATGCAATTTTATGCGTTTTTTTTTTTATTTCTTTGCAAAAATTCATAATAATTATTTCATTATTGTGCTTACATATGTTTTATTCTTCTGTTAGAAGAGCCGAACACAGTTAAAAACTAGTAACGGTTATTTTCAGGTCTCAAATTTATAATATTGGTCATATTCGTTCAGAAGCTAAGAGAAAATTTTCACAACGTCTACCAAAAAGTGGTCTTGAAACTTGCGGAAATTCCCGAAAATATTACATGTTTTTATCTATGGGGAATATTGAAAACTCAACAAATTGCTAAACATTTTGAATAGTGAAGACTATCGAGACTATGAGACAAGAAAAAAAAAAAGTAGCGCAGAAGTCTACTTGTTGGGCGGTGCCAATTTTTTTCCGAACATTTTGAAGACGCATTTCTCTGCCCTCTCGAATCCACAGCCTTCTCATTTTTGGAATATATTGGGCCACATGCTGTTCGCCTAAGTGGTTTAAGCCTCGCAAATCATCCAACTTAAAGTGCTGAAATTTATTGAATATAATTGAAATGTTTGGCCAATTTTCTTTTTAAAAAAAAATTTATTTTGTTCATATCAAGTATATCTCAATGTTCGTTCATGTTATAACGAAGTTATTAATGCTTCGAAGTATAAAGTTTGCAAATTATTTTGTTCATAAGCGTTGTGCATTCTCTTGATTAAACGATTCGTTTTCATTTTGGAATTGTGATAATAAGGAAAAAACATCATTGAACTTTTTCTCGTTGCTGCTAGATAATTGGACAATCGGTTGCCGTAATGGGTTCAACTGAAAGCGCGCCAATTTAGAATGCAAAATGACGAGCTTGTTGAGAGTTGAAGGAGGTAAGGACATAGGTTTTTGCATAGACAGAAGGGTCGTTTTCAGTGATCACTGCCTTATGAAATGATATAAATTTGTAGGAATGTGGATTTAGAAGGCTACTCGTAGATCTACTAGAAGCTTACAAGATCATATGTGAGTTTATTCGATGTTAACTGCAAAAATATTCTTGAAATTCGGTTCCTCCAAATGAGCGTTCCATAGGGAATCGAGAAGTGGGAGAATCCTGTCAGGAAGTTAAGAGGGACTACTTTAGTAGTCGCATTAATGAGATCTAGAACGACGTCGATACAACAATAATCGTCGTCTACAGTTCGGAGTACCGAAACTTCCATCTATTGGGCTTTGATTATTTGATTATTTATACTTTGATCTCGGAAATGTGTGCTTAAATTGTGGCATCAATGTGAAGAACATTTCGCCATCAGTGTATTCAATTTTTAATAAGTATTGAATAATATCTGCTATCTTTTCGTCGTTCCTATCTCAGTTCTTTCCACAATTTTATCACGGGTATGTGATGTGTGGTTGAGTGATTAGCATATTTGTTTCATTTGTTTATTTGTTTATTTATTTCAATGAACAGAGCATTCATTACGAATATATGTCCCTTCATATCGCTTCCACTTGCTCTGACCCAATGCCTCTCTGGTCACTTGGCTCGTGTGGTCTTTAGGTCGGCCTCTCCTTCTTGCAGGACAGTCGCATGGAGGTTAGGGCTTAGGCTCATCTCCTACCCGTCGGATGTTGACGAGCTGATTCACCGTCGTTCATCCTATGACTGTGGAGACTTGTTCCGCCATCCTTATCCCGATAAGAGTGCTGTGCGGGGTGGGTCGGCTGAGCGGGGCCAACAATTCTGGTTGGAGCTTCACAACCGACCGCGCATTAGATAAGGAAAAACAATAAGGTAGATAAGGTAATCTCTCAGATTAGCATATACTTGAGAGTAAATGTGTCTAAATTTATTTCGCTGAAAGTAGTGCGCTTGAGAGAGAGGGGAAGAGAGGGAAAAAGGGAGAGAGAAGAAAAAGAGAGGTAATCTAATGCGGATTGGGAACGATGCACATTTAAGAACTTAATGAAAATTTTCCAAAAATCGATCATCAAAATGTTCCCTCTTTTGCTAAGGTTAGAGAGTATAGTGAACGAAGGAGAGCAAAATATTGATCCTTAGAATTTTTCGATGTGGTAATGCACGAAATTGGGCAAGCAGCAAGAATAAGTAAAAATCAATAGCACATACCAACCCATCTTTCGTATTATTTTCTTTTGTGCCTCATTGTGAACGACGGATTGACTGAGTTAGTGGTAGCAAGCGTGCATTATGAAATTTTATGTAAATTTAGCATTCCGGATANTATAAGATGCCTATAGAGAGTTCAAGCCGTTAGAGTATGCTTTTGCAAGGAATTCTTGCCTCAGTTATATTGAAAGTACGCTTCAAGCATATGAAGTAATGCATCCAGATGTTTCATTCCCTAAAACTCATAAATTTTGGTGCTGCAATACTAGAGCCTCTATGAGTCTTATATAATATATGAATTTAGAGGGAATGAAATATTTCATTGGTTCTTATTTGCTATTATTTCTTCTTAAAGTTGCGGCTCATTTCTGTCTAATGAATGCTGAATTAAGGCAGAAAAAGCTTTTGAAGAATGCGCTTCACAGTCTCTTTGAAATTTTAGTTTAGCAAAATTGTCTGTAGTTATTTCAATTTCTTCATAAATAATTGGCTTATCTTTGACTATCATAATAGAAGTGAATATATTATTGATAATATTTTTATAATAGTAGTAATAATGAGGAGACAATCTGAATGAATAATGAAAGATGAAGATAGGTGAAATTCATCTTGTTCTCTATTTTGGAATTAATGCTCTCAGTAAAATTCAAATATGAATCGACTGATTGTGGTTAGTAAACGAATGCAGGAGATTGGTTATTTGTTTTTATAGGTGATCAAATTTCGAGAGATGAGAACTTCTTGAATAAATTAGAAGCGTTTAAACACTATGATAATGTGCATTTAATGTACCCTTATCAATTTTGCAATATCAAATCAATTGTAGTGCAATAAAAGATAGAGATTTGAAAACCGTATAAAAACTAGCAAACAATATTGACATATTAATAAATAATATGCACATATTATCAGTTGCAAATTGTTTTCACATAGCCTTCAATTTTCAATTGTCTCTATTCGCTATTTATTGAATTATTTTTACTCTTTTGAGAATTTCATAATATCTTTCTGATTCCTTCAAAGTTTTCTCATCCAAATTTCTTTTTATAGCGTCTAGAATTGTTTTTTTTATTTCGGAATAAAATTTACTATTCTTTTTTGAATTTTTGTTGAAGGCAATCGTATAAAGTTAGAGAAATGTTTCAAGAGTTTACAAAGACTTCCGCATCAACTAAAGGAATGTATCTTAAAGTGCCTTTTATTTATAGTTATTTGCTGTTTCCGAGAACATACTGATAGATAAATTCATAGCACTGTCAGAAATATTGCGTCATTTTAATCAATTATAAAAGACAGGAATTAAATAGCTCTCGTTGCCATAGTGATACGAAAAATACAATAGCTTCGTCTATATAAGTGTAAAGTTCTGTTGTTATGCATTTTTATATAATTTGCAAAAATAGGCTCACTCATCGGAAGCTTGAAACCTGGTGCTGCAAATATTCTTTCTGTGGATTCTTTATGTTGTCCATAGTGCTGTATCTTTCCAAACAATATCACTCTTCCTATAAAGAAGCATGAAAGGTGTAGATGATGAGGGAGGGGGTTAGAGAGAGGCGGCAGTGAGAGGGGTGTTGTTAAAAGAAGAGTGAAAGAAGAGCATCTGCTATTTCAGTTTCTTCGTTGGAAAATTTTTCTGCTAAGCTAGCAAGTATTTTCGACTGATTCTGATTGCGTTCAGGTGATCTAACCGTTATGAATTTTACGGTGACTATTAAAGACAGATCAAAATCATGATGCACCTCATAATACAATACGAAAAGTCACATAAACCAGCATCATTACTGCCAATTAAAGTAGCAAACTTTATAAGTGATATATAGGAGGGGAATAAGAAGGCGATAAGTGGGACGATGGAGGGGGGTGGGTAGGAGGGGAGGGGGAGGTGGAGGGAGGAGCTTGAGTGGGAAAAACGGGGCTTAGTGGTTATGAAAATGTTGATGAGATGAACAAAACGTATAGATGTGATGACGTAAATGTGCTCCGTCCATCTTGATTCGATTCTCATACCGGTTAATAGCAACGCACAACCAGTTGCAATGGTAGCAAGCAACTCGGCTGGCTTCTAATTTAATTTAACGATGCAATGTGATTGGTTCAAATTATCCCTAAAGGACGACTCCATGAACATATCAGTTTCGGCGCAATGTTTTCTTCGATAATGCCAACAAGAAAAAAAAAATTAATTTTTATGACGAGTGTTGTACATTTCCGACGAGATGCACACGTCAGTGATCGTCACTGCAACGTCATTGGTGCTGCCACTAGCGATAGCCACTTCCTTGCTGCCCATTTCTACATTTGTCAACATTACTTCAACTTCTATTAACAACTACTGTTCATTCTGTTTTTCAAATTGAATTGCTGACAGTCTTTAAGAATTGCTGACAGTCTTTGAGAATTGTTACGTGGGTGGTATATAAGAGAGAAAGAAGGAGAGACAGAACGATTGCTAGCGAGAATTACTGCATTAGGAAGTGATCTATCTTGCATAAAGATAATTGACTACGTTTAAGGTCGGCAACTAATGAATAAGAGAAAAAAATAGGCGAACATTTTCAGATTATTATTCAAATTCATTGAATAATTAAAATAGCGTTATACAATATTGCAATTGCAATTGCATTATATGAATAAATTTCTCTTTTTTTTGGTAGATTTATACATCTTGAGGGGATAATAGAAAAGCGACGAGTCTGAGATGATGTTTCGCTATGGAATAGTTTTTTTTTCTTATTTGTATGTAGCAATAAATTTTCATAGGTGGTATTTTGCTATGAAATGGTCTTTGTTTGTTTATTTGCAACAATATACCTCCATTAAGTATTTATAGTTGCATAAAATAGTATAGGTATGGAATGAATTGAAAATTTATTTAGAAATTAGTAGTCTACCTCAAAGATTACAGTACTCTAATGGTACTCACCTGATACATTAGCATTCTCTCTCTCTCTCTCTCTCTCTCTCTCTCTCTGCAGCTTAGAACATATAGACAAATCTGAGTATTTTAGCTGAAGAAGTTTAAAATATTGTCACTTTTATGATATTTTAGTCATGTGACTTAGTATTGCTGTCGGCCTTCTTTCCCCCTTCACCTCCCCCTCTAAAAAAAATTGATTTAGACCTCCAAATTCTCTACCGTTTATGTAGTATCATAAAGTGTGGCGTGTATTCTAAATCGCTCGTAGTTGCCCACTTTAGTATGGCCAAGTTTGAAGACTTATGGAAATGGCTCGAAACTCTTCGAGCTTCGAGACCCCATATGCTGACATTAATTAGAACCGCTATGCAATATGAAGTATTTCAATCTGTATTAGAGAATTAGTCGTGCAACTTGGACATATTTGTTTAGCTACTGTGCAAAAAAAAAGAAAGAAAAAAATTCTTCGTCATTTAGCTTCTTGAGCCTTTTTCTCAATATTCTAACTTATTTCAAGCTAGATAGAATCCTTATTTATTGTTCATAAAGTTGATATTTCTAAAGCAACGTTTAAATGTATTTGTTATGGCAAATATAACCGAATTCCCTCATAATTCTTGCCCCTTATTCGAGTGGCCATTGAAAGCGTAAATTTACTAGTGATAATTTTTGCTATTACTGGTGTCTCGAAGTTAAAAAGTAGGTTTATTAATTAGATAGTTAGAATATGTAGATAGGCAACTCGTTGTAACCACTTGTTTAGTATTCTTTAGATGAAATACTAAAAACTTTACAATAATACCTCATATACCTCTTATCCAATCTAATCGACTTAACATTAAATGTTCACATTTTGATATACACTGATAATGCTCACCTACTATGCTCATTCGACACTGAAAGTAAAAGAGGAATTTAAATTAAAGAAGATGAAGAAACAACTAAAAAGTTGTCACATCCATAGTTCGTAAGGATAAACTTTAAGAAAACTATTATAAGGATATAGGGACTTAACAAAACGATTAAAAGAATCGAAGTAGAAAAAGCTATTAAATATCGTCCAAAATTCGCAAATGAAAGTGCCGCAAAGATGACAAAACCTGAAGATGATTTTTGATGTGAAGATGTTATTTCGGAATGTAATTCTTTGTCATCTCAAGGGAGTGCTTATCTGTTCATGATAACCGCAAACAATAGAGCATATTGGAAGATATATCTTGATTTTTAGCCATACATCCAGCTATTCTAGGAATAATCCTTGCATCCAGCTATTCCAGGGATAATCCTTTCTTCAGAAATGATAGTGGCTGCTTCATATTGGCGACATCAACATTGTCGATGAATTCATAAACCACAACTCTCCCGAACTTTTTGAAAGTTTAATGTGAAAACATAATTGTGTGGGGCAATCGTAACAAGTCTAACACACAAAGCGGTTGTCAATAATAACAATAGAAATAATCAGCAACCGATTTAGTCAAGCTGAACAATCGTCCGGTTCCGTTTATAATCGCCGTAAGAGATCTATGTGTACGTTATCGATCTGCAAAGAAGCAATAAGAGCACCAATTATGTGTCATGCAATATCTCTAAAAAATCGGGCACACATATCACCTAGGTTAATTATATCTATTGTAAATTATTGATCTAATGGTACTCATTAATTGCTATATTTTGAATAACAAATAAATAAAGATAAATGATAAATATAAATGGAAACTAATATTGTCTCATTCATAGTTATAGAAATTGTTTCCGTAGAATATACATTAGTTCGCAAAATTTAAATTCATCAATGCTAGAAATGAGTGTCACTCAGTAGTGCTAAAACAATTTTGAGGATTTAAACACATAAAAAAGATTGAAACGATTATTGAACGGTTTAGAGAAGCTAACAATACAAGCTAGACTAGCAGTTTTAGCTATACTCATAAAACAATGGAAATGTTGCAATTACTTCAGCCAAAGAGATCACGACCCCATCCCTCCATACCCAACTCTCAGGTTTATAGCACTTATTTGAGCTTCATATTTAGCTCCATATTAATCAAAATAATTTGGGTCCATTTCCGCTTAAAAAGAGAAGTTATGAGGTCTTGTGAAGATTAGGGCTTAGGCTCGTCTCTTGCCTATCGGATGCTGACGTATCGATTCACTGTTGTTCCGCTTAGTATGGGGGATCGAAACTTCACCGCCGCTGTTTCGACGAAGGTCTCAGAAGGAGTGCCTCGATAAGATGGAGCTAATTCACAATCGATCGTGCAGCAACGAATACGAAACGATGAATCCACATGTACTTCATGTGACCATGAAATGTTGCTATTATGACGTCATCAAATATATTTTCTTTTGATGCTGAACTCGTTGAGCAATTTATATAAATTGTACTCTTTTCACCTGGAAAGTATATTATTTTTGCTTTTACTTCCTTATGTTATATGATGTTTCGTGCATTTAATGTTATATTTTGATGATATACTGTCGATTTTTTTTTCGTTTAAAGCGAAAAGAAATTCTAATATCGATCAAAATTTCCTTAAAAGATCAAATGGTAATCAATGAACCAATAAGATGATGTTTATATCAATTTCTTGAGCTCGAGCTTTTTTATCTGATGGAGGGGCTCGCTGGAGTTCTAGAAGAATCAATACGCTGGTCTCTATCGCTAATAATCGTATATGAATGGCAAAATAAGGGATTGCATAGAGCAACAGAGTTTTATTTCGTTAATGTTATATTTAAATGCAATCCTTTAAATGTTGATTTGTCTCAACATTTATAGAGTCATTAGCATATATGTTTGAAGTCAATTTTGAATGATTTCCGGCTAGAAATAGCAAGCTGTAATGTTTAGAGTTTTCAATTTAGAGTTTAGAGTTTAGAGTTTTCAAAAATCTAAACAACACGTTTAGAGTTTCAAGTTATTTGTGCGCCTCTTCTAAATACTAGAGTGCATTGATACATCAGTCAGCGTAGTGACCAATATATCGTTATTAAGATGACCAATGACCAATGTGACCAAAGTGACCATTAAAACATCAATGGGGATTACTGTGAACTATAGCTATAAAGAATTTATAAAGTAAGCTAATAGAAAGCTCATTTTGCACATGATGTCACGACAATGAATTACTCATTCGCTTATAGAAAAAGCCGTTTGCTTAGAAACTTGACATTTATGACGTCATTTTATTCGTTTGTTATGATATCTGAAAGGATCAAACATTAGGTTTGTTAAATTGCTATGATGCGGTCAAATTAACTGCTCGAAAGGGTGGTAGGAAAAGAGCGATAAACAGAATGATCGAGAGGGGATGGAGTTGAAACGAATAGACTGTTCAGTGCAGAAAGAAGTTAGCCGAAAAATTCACCTCATCTAATACCGTATTTATGCTGATTTCATTGATTCTTAGAAGTAGAGTAGATATTCAACTATAAATAAATTTAAACGTCATTCTGAGATCTGTCATATATCGAGTAATGCTCTTAACATTTAAGATTCCTTTTCGTGGGAGATATACGAGAGTGAGAAAGCTTTAGATCGATTCGTTTTCTCAATCAAATCCATTTTTTTTTCGACTTCAAACAAAAAAGCAACTGAAGACGTCTTTCCACTTTGTCAATATTGAATAAATTACTTGGAGTTTCGACGTCGCATTCAAAGCTCCACAAGTATTATTCAGTATAGGCTAATATGAAATATACTGAAATTCCTCACTCATAATAATTGTCGTATTAATGAAAAAAGCACAAACGATGCAAATCAAAATATTATCAATTAGGTGAATTTTATGCTTCTTATTAGACCTTGATACTTTCAAACGATCAAAAAATGACTGATATGATAGCTGAGTGAATAGCGGATGCAAATTGTTTTAATTAAATATGCAAATGAAGTCATGCGAGTGTTTGTATTCAAACATTTAGATAGGAAATAATTATTTCAATATATTTATTTTTTCTGATTTTTTTTCGCATTTAACTATCGAACGAGCAATTATGGATAAGCATTATTAATTCCCATTAAATCCCTCAAATTTGATAGAGATCTACATTCGATAAGATTTGATAATTTTTAGTGCTATTTTTGAGAGGATTCGAATTTAGATTCGAAAAATAGAATTGAGCAATCGAATTTCGAAAAAAAAGAGAAGAGAAAAGTTTATTGCATCGATTCCAACATTTGCCAACATATATGGTGTGTGAAATTATCATTAGAACGTCCATATTGATCATATACGCACATCGAATATTTATGGTCGTTAATAAAAGTGTATACCTAATTAATTCTGGTCTTTCCCTCTCCTCTCCCCTCTTCTTCCTCCACCTCTTCCTCCCTCCTTTCCCATATTCCTTAAAAACCGAATTCCAATTTTCAAAGAGGGTTGGAATTTTTGTTCTTTCTTTTGAATCATTTGTTTTTAGTGCACTATTGAATGATTTTTTCCAATAAATGTTGTAGCAACCGGCGGGTGGCTGTTTTCAGTGCAGCTAAATTAACTTCCTTTGTGTTCAATTGCAATTGCCTTATTTTGGCAATTTTCTTCTTTTTTTTCTCTCATTTTGACGCCATTGGCTTTAAGATGTCTTAATTCACTGCAATAGAAAAATGCATTGATTTGCAATGCGAACGTGCTTTTCTCATCATGATTTAGGCCATTTTGTATTTGGCAAAAAGCCTATTTAAGTTTTTTTTTAAAATATTTATGTATTTGAAAACATTCAAGAAAAAACAGCCATATTTGAACATTGTAGAACAATTGTATTTATTGAGCTTATTCACATCAAAATGACAGAAAAATTTCCATCACTATCGTTCATCCATTCCGTCCCATCTAGGTTTCCGTTTCTAAGTGAGTGGGAAGTAGAAGGTAGGAAAGAAGAGATACATTGCATTGCAAAAGGAATGCAATATAAAGTCATTAGAGAGTGGGATCTCTTTCTAGGTGATCTAGATTGCTAAAAAAAACAAAAAAAAAAAGAAAAAAACTGAACAATGAAAAATCTGCGCAAATTTTGTGATCAGAAACGCTCAATGAGGAATGCCATGATTTTTTGCAGCAATTTTTTATTCGGCCCATACAGCCTCTTACCTTCGACAAAACAACGCATTTGCTGGCCTCAAATATTCCGCGAATGGGACTGTTTTTTTTAAAGCACATTAAAGGACTTTGAACATAGATTGGAATGGATGGATTAATTTGTGGCAGCACAAGTTTGAAATTTGAACATTATGAATGTTGACTTTATTCACATATCGTTGTCGATGGCTTGCCATATGTATTGATGGCTCATCGAGGTTTATGATCTTGGACATTGCATTTACGGCTATGTTTGTTGGAAAGGATGGATGGGGGATGGGGGAGGGGAGCTGAATGATTTCGACGGTGAATTGTTTTTATTCATTAAATTCATTGGCCATTTTGAGTGAGGGTGTCGTTGGGCTGAATAGGCGCAGCGTCGTTGTCTCACGCAGTTTAGCCTCTTGCCCTACGGGCCTGCCAGTCTGCGCGCTTCAATGTCCGCCTACTTCAATCGCACGACGACGAATCGCTAGCATCTACCATCGTCGTTTCGACCGCTATCCTTCTGGGGGAGTCGACGTCATCCATTCATCGATCGGGCGCTGCTTGCCCGATGCCGCACCCTGTGTGAGTGGGTGCATGCCTTGCCGAGTGCGTTTGTCTCCTTGCGTGCTTCCCCAATCGAGAGCTAATCGAAATGCGCGCACGATACCAGTAAGTCAGGATGTAATTTGGGTCCTCGTCGTTCTGGCCATCGCACTGTTTAGTCCCTAGCTATTGCTATTGCCCAGTCACCACTAAACTATTGCCCAATGTCTGCACCACCCCTTTGCCCCCGTCATTTAGGATGAACTCATTGTTCGTCGTTGCGCGTCGCTTGACTCTATACGCACGCTGCGTTTATTATTCGTGTGCAACTGCCAGAAAATAATTAAAACGCTTTTATTTGTGGCTATTCAACATCTCCTTCCATTGGTCCTATCGCTTATGCTTTCATGCTGTGGTTACATCCAAACGTTTCATCCTTACGTATCTTTCCGCTTGACGAAACGATAGTTTCTTAGCTTAAATCCACAAAGAAAAATCACAATTTACCTGTTTCTCTCGATCATCGTTATGCACACCTGTCTATCTAGTGCGGTATATTGTATTTGCAAAGGTGTATGTAATTGAAATAAATGTGACTAGACGGAATTCGAATTGTTGTGAAAATAAGTGTGATCTATCTATGTTGGAATAGGTAAACGGTTTTGAAATATTTGCTAGTCGATTTATCCAACATTCACTACTGTAAACTATAGATACGAAATATATGATTCTTTTTTTTCCTTTCTATAATTCTTTTTTCATCGTTGTCGACGCTAGCAACCGCTCCAATCTATGCAAACCATGTGTCATTGATGGTTTTTTTGAATCCGCGCCATATTTGAGTAAGCCTTTCCTTCCACTTACTTACCCGCCGGCAGATTTTGTGATTTTCAGGTAAATCGAGCAGATTTCGAAAAAGAAAACTGAAAAAATTTAATAATAGCACGATGAACTAAGAAATATTCGACGGCAACTTGGTGGAAATTGTTTAACAACAATATTTTTATTCCTCACTAGCTTTTTTTTAATCAGTTCTTTCAGTCTTGCAATCAACGTTTTTCCTTTTTGAAAATTTGTTTTACTTCCTGTTTCCGAAGAAAATTTCTTGTAAGATTTCTTGAAATATAGGAGAAGGTGAAGCGGGGTGAAAGAAAAAGTAGAAAATCCTTTTTTCATGGATTAGTTTGTAATTTAAGGCGTCCCTTTAGATCGTTATGACAAACTGACTCTGCCAGCTCCTTCTCTATTTCTTTCTTTTTTTAGAGGGAGCTCCCATATGTGTCACTGATCTCAAATAATCGTCCCAGGTGGAAAAAATCTCGCTGTCCGATATAACAACTTTACCGCCTAATCATTGTGTTATATTATAGCTTTTAGTAACTATTGAGCTTAACAACTAGCTGTGTTATAATTACACGCTTCTGTGTTAAATATAACACTCACTTCGCGCGAAAGAGCGTTTGCCAAGGTTCCTTTATTGATATCTTATGCATCTGTGGGAATAAACAGTTAAAATGTCTCCGCGTGAAAGCTATGAAGAAATAACATAAGGGCTTGGGGTTATAGATGAGGAATTGTGGCAAATCCAACTTAGTGTTTTCCAGATTATTAGAATAACACAAACCGTGTTATATAACGCAAACTCTGTTATACCGTTTTTCATCATAGATTGCCTAAAAATCTTAGAATCCGATCGACACTAAAGTGAATTTACCGGTAGTCCGGCTAAGATATCAATGACCAAGAAGACGTAGATGCACAAAGAGGAACACAAAATAAAGCAGAAAATATTGCGGCTTTCGAGAGACGCAGACGAACAACAATACCGTATCTGTTGTGTGCTGCCCATTCAAAACCACGAATGAATGAAACCAAAATTTGCGAACCATCTGTGCTTCTCGGAATTCGCACTATTCCCTAATCTATTTTTCATCCTCACCATATGAATCTAAATGTCTTTCTGTCTCTGATATCTCACCAAATTGTATGTCACGCTAAATCATCCTTGACCGTAACCTCTCGAAAGTACTGTAGATGAGAAGTAATAAAGCTGAAGTTCTTGAGTTCTGGCGTCATGATGATTTTTTGTTCTCTAATCTCTAAAGATGTGTTAATTTCCCCTCAAAAACATTTGCTCGAAGATATCTCAAATATATAGATAGTATCTTCACTTGGTTAATCTAATAAATAACAGATGGAAGGAATTTGTGAGGAAATATTTATTTTTTTTTCATCTAAAAAGGAAACGCCTCAAACAATTTTTCTTTCAAGAAAAAATTCGCTTCGAGATAATTTTTTTTCTCATTGCAGCTCGAAATTATTTGTGTCTTGTGTTCTTCTTCCAAAACTTCTTCGAGAGTTCTCTAGAGAAGTTTATGTTATCTAATTATCGAAATCCTACATGCTTGAGTTTATAGCACATTCGATCTTAAAGGCTCAGCTGAACTATTGATGACTTATATTTTCGTGCACGAAAATGAGTATTGAGATGCGTTCGTTCTAATGAAATGCGATAAGATGGGAATTTGAGCCACTGAGTCGTGCCCTTAGGGCATAACTTTAGGTTTTTGATTTCGTTAGAAAGGCTATTTAGAAGGGAAGCTTCAAATTTCAGCAAAATTCACTCACAAATCTTCCTAATCCTCCATATTTTCATAGCAGCGGGTAGCACGTTGCGATCGAAGGTTATCTAAACTGATTGTGGGTCATATAGGCATATGAAATTGCTATCATTGTAGAGGTAAATGTCTGCTAAGTTTTGATATGTAGAAAAATTCCTCGCAGTTATCTATCTGAGAAATTAGGAAGAACTTCGGCCTAAATAAGAGATGTTTTCTTGGCTCATTTTTTCTTGACAGGAAAACTCAAAATGTTTCAAGTGTCAAATTGTTCTCTCAAAGAACGTCGAAAATCGGTTTGCCTTAAACGGTCTTTGTATCTTCAAAAATGGTTTACTGCATTATTTGCAAACCTATAGGATTGCGCACAAACTGAAGTGCTTTATTGGCGATTTATTGTTTGTTTATGTTTAGCTTTTTGAACGGCTCATATCAGTTGGATTTTTCATAAATAGAGAATGAAAATTCCAATCTAAAAATCGGCTAACTTAGGATTTGATGTAGACACGAAAAAGTCATTAATCTTGATTCATAAAACTATGAAATAACTTTAAAAATTTATTAGATAACTCGACGATAATAAATTTTAATGGAATTAAAATATGGTGCATTAATATTCACCTCTGCGGTCACTTTTGTGATCACTTCTGTGGTCATCAACAAAAACAGAACAAAAAAATGTCGCCTTATGAAGCACTAATTTTTGCTTGGAAAAGATAACATTCAGCAGAAGAAAAAAACCATTTTTAGTTGAATAACCTATTAGAGCTCATTAAACATAGTAAAATTTAAAAAAAAAAGCCGTTCATTAATAACACTAAATAAAGTGCAACTGATCAACAAGTTGGGCGAATGCTTTGAGGAAAAAACTTTCTTTGGCTATAGGAAACTTTTTGAATAATTGTTAGCATCCTATCGTACCAATGAAAAAGCGTCAATAAGCATGAATGCCAAATCTTCAGCAGTAATTTTCGAGAACGTTTTTGCCCTCTACGGATCTTGAGGTAAAACTTATTGATCTATTAAGGTTGCTGCCTACTCAAGGGCTGTAGAGTGACTTTCGTTATTGCATTGGTCGGTTGGTAAGGGATGTAGGCATGTAGCATTGTGCTTGCTTTTCGGGGATGCTTTCTGGACGCTGCCAGTATATGCACTTCATAAAGTTGTCCACGTTTTCTTTTGTGCAAGTATTTTGGTTTGTGCTTACTTTTTACCTATGATTTCCGCTGAAGTTTGATATTAGTTGATGTTCTGATCGATGACATATTCAATATTCCCCTTAGTTTCAGCATAATGCAGAAAGATATTTTAATTCGTCATATCACAGCGAGATTTGTTATTGTTAAGTGGCAAGCAAATAAATTTTGAATCTTGACATGAAAAATGAAAATAGAAGAGATGATAAATGTTTCCGTTTAGTTTGTTTCTTGATTGCCCTATTGGCAGCCGGTTGTTGTGCAAATGATCCAAGCGAGCCGGAAGATGTATTGCATAGCTATGTATAACTTGCCAGACCGATTTCATGAAACTGCACTCAGGCGCACTGGTGCAATTCAGCGGTATGGTAAACGAATCAGTAGAAGAGGATAGCATAGGGAAACTCCCTCAGAAACAAACTTCCTGCAGTAAAACTTGGAAGAGTGTAAATTTGATATTCAAGTGCATCGGCGTAAATAATCCACTGTAAAAGTTTCAAATCAAGTTCAAAAGCTCTAGGCACTCTGGGCTCCTTAATGGAGCTTAATGGCTAATGAAACTCCGACTAAAAATAATCAGTGACAATAAGGGCAATAACATTCAATAAATATTTTATAAACTTATAGAAATATCTTTGAATGGCGCTAGCTACAGTCCCTTATTTCTTTTCGTTTTCTTGCGACATTAAATGCTATCTCCTCTGAGCGTTCACGGAGGTGTGCACTGCGTCATAGTTGACGTCAAGCAGACATCCGTGGAAAATTGCCCTCGAGTTACTTTTAATGATCACAAAGACTGCCACAACATAAAATCGCTTAAATCCGTCGTGCATATTCAATATCGATAGGCAATTAATGTATTTGCTTATTCCTAATACGGTAAATATTTTACCGCCCACTCGCGATTTGGTAATTACCGCCAGTTGGGAATAGATGCGTTTGGGTATTTTTACCGTGATAACTGTTTTCATCGCAAACTCGTTAATTGATTTTATACGGTATTCACTCTTGAAAAGTTTTTCGGTGCCCATATCTATCATCACTTATTGACCAATTAGATTTAGCAGTATTAAATTTTATACTATTTCAATAATCGCCTCAGTTGTTTGTCTTTACTTTATGGTGCATCTGTACTTTTAGTGATTGCTACGGAAGTCCATAATTATTGATTTTTGCGACCAACTTCAGTTATTTTGAAAATCTTTTCATCTGTCAGTAAAGTGAAGACAGCCGATTGTCGGTTATAAGTAGAGAAATGAAATGATTGACAAGAAAAACGTTGCTATGTCAAGAGTTTTATGTCTACAAATTTTGTTGAATTATGCCCATGAGTGCCGTTATTTGATTCGTCGCATTGGGATGTCCGCTAATGTTGTTACACTTGCAAGCATATTGGAGCATTCAACAATTTTCTACTGAATTATATGTTTTATATTCTGCGCCTCTGAAACGTTGCACTATTCAACATGCAAATTGCAAACGTTAATGCCAGCCGAATGAGAAGTAAAGATATTCATATCTATTTTTAGAGAGATGTTTAAAAATTTTTTGCTTCAAAAACGATCAAAATCATTGAGAAAATAAATTTACTTCAGGATAAGATTTCTTCCCCATATTCCACTTAACGACGATGTCGAAACAAAGCAAAATTTTTAGCAATTAGTTTTCCTAAATAAATTTGCATTGCATTAATTCTCAATTGTTGTTCTTCCGTATGAACTTTATTTGCTTGCAACTGTACCTGTGATTTTACTCTTGAAAAGGTGATTTTCAGTATGAAATAGGCCAGATTGAACCAAATCGGCTTCAGCGCTCAACTCGAAAAGGAACCTGTTCCCATATATTGAGAATTTTTCTAATTATTGAATTTCTTTATGATATGATGATGATTTCAGTCAGCAAAATTAGAAAGTTGTCTATCGATATGTTGCATTATGAAATTTGCAAGAAGAATGTCTCAGTGATGAAACCATTTCGAGTTAATGACATATTATCACATCGTCCACGTTTAAAGGATTTTTGCTCGATTTCTGGATGGAATATTTGAGATTTCATTGTTCTGCTTTCACACTCGTGTGTTTAATGTGGCATCTATAAAGTCCGAAAACTGGATATCCCTTTATTGATCGATATTAGCAATCGATTTGCGTTCACCGATTGATTCGATCGATACAATTGCATTCATCGATCAATGATCAGGGCTTTCACTATTATGATCAAAACAGATCGGTCAAACCGATTGCATCGACCCAATTTTGTAGGATGCCGTTGACTTGCGAATCTGAGAATATCTACTTTTTGAGTTATGATATATAATTGCGTACATAAAAAAGTGACCTTGTGCTTTTACTATATTTATAAGAAAAATGAATCAGAACCACGGTTTTCGTTACGCTAAGTGTAAAAATAACTATTTTCTTTGTCTTTGCAACTGTTTGCGTTAGTGAGGACATGCGAAATTATAAATATAATATTGCTTTTGAGCATCTGAAGACAAGATAATTGCCATCAGACGTCCATACGGTGTCACCAGTTCAGGTTTCTTAACGTTGATGATAAGGGAGTGGGAGTGAGAGAATGGGATGGGAAATATTTCCAGGTATTCTTTACGGATAAACACGCCAATGAATACATCCTCCTATCTCCTTTTCCCCTTCTAAAACCCATGCTAGAATCGAAGATTATGAGTTGACGTTCGAGTGCTTGACATCAAGCTGAGCATATTAAAAAAGAAGCTGAGTTTCAGAATTGTGGCGTAGATTGACCACCACCTAGGATGTCGTCGGTGAAGGTGGCCGTGCGAGTACGGCCATTCAATAGCCGAGAGATCGCCAACAATGCCAAACCGATTATTTCAATGACGGGCAACACTACAAGTTAGCTTATCGAGTTTTCTTAGATGACATCAAATGACGTCATTCAGACCAACATTACAAGTTACTAAGAAGAAATACTGACAAAGGAATAACGAGTTTTTGCTTTCATTCTCTATCACAATGTACAAAACGATGATGTCATTCGTTAAACAAGGTTTTAGCTTAATATTCGGATTCACATTGTTGACCGTTAGCTTCTCGACGAAGTAAACAATCGACCAAATGAATCTTTATATATATATATATATATATATATATACATAAAGACTAATATGTTGAATATAATTTCCCTGGGTTCTTATTCAAACACCTATTTGCTTGAAAGCTTCGTAAAGCTCTGAATGAATATTGGGTGATTTTAGTGGTGCACAACTGCTCGCTTATCGATGGGAAGTTTTTTTTTTGTGTTCGGTTTACTGCCTCAACTAGTTGACGTAATTGAATTTCGCTTATTTGCAGCAGAAATGCTCAAATGTGGACTGACGTTCCCCATCTTTCCTAATGCCAACGCGATGAAATGTCGTTTGTTGCTTCCCACAGAGGACCTAAAGGCAAAGTGCAAATCATGAGACTGACGTTCTTTATGCTTCAACCCGATTATCCCCCATTCCCAAAACAATTATGCTTCGACTGGAATTTATCAATGATTAAAAAATGAAAGATATTGATGAAAATTTTGAATCAAAGAAAGGTGGTAAGTCAATCAGCTAGGAAACATAAAAGCTTCACCTTTAATTTAGAAAAAAAATTTTGAAAACTATATAATGAGCTTTTGAAAATTACCTCATTAACTTGCTTGACTGAATTTATTAAATCGCATTTTTCTAATTTTTTTTTCATATTTTATAAAATTTGACGAATTACTTAAACTCTGTCGCTTCTTCTCGACATTAACAAATTCATCCATGTAAAAATTCCACACTTCAACTACGAAATTCGCAATTCACTGGAAAATATTTTATAAATTTAAGCAAACTGCCTCTTTATCGTCGGCAAATTGATATTCAATGAGACTTCTACTACTTTTGTAGTTCATTTCTGTGTGGGAAGTGAGAAGTAAGATTCATGCAGAGCACAGACACAGAAACTGCAACAATAGGTCATTCTAAGAAAATATAACGTAGGTTTTCGGGAATTGTGACAGCTAGGCTGTCGTTAATGATATTTTAACACATGTCATAAGGTTTTATGACCTTTATGATAATGCATCGCTTGTTGAAAAGTTCGATTCGCATATCGCTCAATTTTTGAAGCAGTTCGCAATTAGATAAGCATAAATATTTTGAAACGATGAAGATTTCACCTTTGATTTTTTTCGAGTAAAAAGACATCCCCTCGATATGAGTAACTAGTTTCTTATGAGTTATAAACATTAAGTATAAGAGCGCTTCTCTACGAAATATTCGCTTAAATTTTTTTTTCACCCTTAAATATTTATGAATTTTTCAGTTTTATAAATAAACGTTAAATATAGTGTCAAAGGTGTATTATACACGTTATGTAGCAATTTCTATAGATCTGCGTTGTGTGGTTTTCAAATCGAAATTTGCATATAGGGAGACACACATGCACACATATACATACGCGTCATTACCATCCAATTAAACGTCTCCTCAGTTCATTTTATGAATATGCAAATTCATCAATCAGCATCCATTGACAACAATCATAGAGTTATGAGCCCATTATTTCGGTTGCATAAATTTGCATATAGTGATTTGCATATATTCATATTTGCCTAATGACCATACAAAAAGAGTGCTGTCTATCTATGATGGTTTACAATAGTACATTTTTACATCGATAACGCCTTTCAAAGAACGCATTTTATGAGTTACTTCGCTAATCGCTATACTTCAAGCATTTTATATTTGCAAAAACACATTAAAAAAGCGATACTATGAGAGCACAATGTCTCTATATGACTACTAATAATGCAGATATGCAAATCAGAGCATAAATTTTATGCAAATTATGCATTAAAAATGATGAGCTCATTACATTAAGGTCTTCTCCAACGGATCATCGTTATCTCCACTGAAAGCAATTTGCATTGATTGGAAATAAAACTAATAGAACTAATCCACTCAATCGGATCTACTTCACAGCGACGGGGATCTTGTTGAGAAGCAATTGATACAACATCTACCAATTTTTTTTGTTTTTATTTTTATTTTACTTTTTTTTT
This sequence comes from Baylisascaris schroederi, assembly GCA_006503575.1. NCBI lineage: Eukaryota > Metazoa > Nematoda > Chromadorea > Rhabditida > Ascarididae > Baylisascaris > Baylisascaris schroederi. Next base: position 547,130 of record QEWY01000888.1, read on the forward strand.
TGCTGGCCTGTCCTTTCTCCTCTATAATCTAGCTCTTGACTATGAAGTTAACTCTCAAAAATTATAAATAAGCTCTGGGTTTTTAAACGAAGGAACTACTGTAGTCGAATCTCATACTTCGATGTATCGAAAAGCGAAGAGTTTTTCAGCAATTGTTGGTGGTGGCGGAAATGAACGTACACACAGTTTTAATTTCGATTATTCATATTGGTCATTCAATAAAGACGACAGTCATTTCGCTAGTCAAAAGCAAGTTTATGATGATCTGGGCGTCGAAATGTTAGAGCATTCATTCGAAGGGTTAGTTTATAATTATTTTATTTTAATAATTATAATAATAGTCACTAGTTTTTTTCTATATTTTGAGTAAGTTTGTGTGATGTGGTGCAGAGTATGATTTGATGTCACTCTCCGTTCCATAGCACGTACCCTCTTGGAAGTTCATGTACCATTGCCTTTTCGGGATATTGTTCCGGAATCCATAGCACTTATTTAAGAAGGCAAAAAATTTGTGCGACTCTCATGAGAACTAGTTTTCGACCGGAAATTGTGCATTGTAAGTGTTCCGATATTTTATTAATTCTAATTCTTAGAGCATAAAGAAGATGTCATATTAATAAGAATATGGCATCTTGAGCCGCTTAATAAGAATCTGTATGGCGTTTATTGTCAAGCAATAAATTTTTCACTTTTTCACAATGTTTATGAAACTTTTTTTTTTGTTGGTTATATAGAAGCGCTACGATTTGCAAAATTCTTTACAATCAATTCATAGGATATCTAAGTTATTATGCCTGTAAACAATTCCCATCTCATATTTAAATCTCAGAGCGTCAAGAAGTTTTTTTTTTATATTTTAAAGAATATTATTTGAATAAGATTTTCGTTTCAATTCGAGAGTTATATTAAGATACGCTAAAAAATATTTGAAATATCAGATTATGAAAGAAAATCATTTTTCATAAATTTATGTTTGAATAAGAGATTTTATGAAAATGGAATTTAGTCGAGTAGCGAATTCTTTTTTCTCCAAAAAATTTTCAATGAGATATATCGAATAGGGATGAGAGAGGAAAACGATATTGAAGATAATAAAATGAAATCGACTAATATACGATTTAGACTATATAGCTGCAAGGCTTAATGATTCTATGGGCCTAATTTCAGCTACAATGTATGCATTTTTGCATACGGTCAAACGGGAAGTGGTAAGAGTTATACAATGATGGGTAAACCGAATGATGAGCAAGAGATGGGCATCATACCACGTCTTTGCAATCATCTCTTTCAACGAGTTCATGAGAATACGGATGCGAATCTTAAATTCTCTGTCGAGGTGATCGTTAATGTTGATTCTTATTCTATCATGATCACCGTATCTCTGCCTTTAGAAGTCCTTCTTGATATAAGCATCAATTCCACACAGTAATTTGCATTTACGCCAATATTGAGAAGTAAACTGCGTTAGAAAACTTTTATCTTATGAACCTAACAAATACGATATTTAACACAAAGTAGAAGACTACAGAAAACCTAAGTGACAAAAAAGAAGGGGAAGACTTGGATGAGCTTTGATCCACGCAAATTAATATCAGCACTCAAAGGCAGTGAATGCTGTGACACCCGAAATTCTAGATATTGAAGTTCAGGAAAGTTCCGTCTTATCTTATGAACCTAACAAATACGATATTTAACACAAAGTAGAAGACTACAGAAAACCTAAGTGACAAAAAAGAAGGGGAAGACTTGGATGAGCTTTGATCCACGCAAATTAATATCAGCACTCAAAGGCAGTGAATGCTGTGACACCCGAAATTCTAGATATTGAAGTTCAGGAAAGTTCCGTCTATTTTCAAAGACAATGATTTCTTACCACTAGCCAACATTGGCACAGATTGTATCTGTTCTTTTTCTCGTTACTTTTAGTGTCTCACAAACAACGCCCTAGCTAGCTTATTATTCTTTTTTGCATGAGTCATACTTTACAAAATGCTTCAAGCTATATCTTTACGGTTATATCGCTTCAAAGGATACGGGTGGGCGTTCGTGTGCGTATGTGTGGCTGTGTGCGTCTGCATAGATATGAATGTTTGAGTGTGTAATACTGCAGCTACCCAATAGAGATAAAATATAGTTGAAAGGCTTTGCGTGTATAATATGACTCTAGGCGATTCGCTTACCGATTTTTTTTTTCGCTTATTCAATTTCTATAGACTTCAAGGGAATTTAATTCTGCCTAAGATCCCCATATACTTTTTCGACAACCGCAGTAGCAAAGCGCGAGGACAAATCTTCCGTGATATTTTTATGTCATTGGAGCAGCTCGGTTAAATATAGGGTGTGTTATTGCGAACGTTTCCTATGTGCTGACAAATTATGAAATAACTCGATACAATTAAATGAAAGCACAAAATCACATATTGTGCGTGCTTATCTGGTGCGCTTTCCTATTCCTTAACACGCATTTTCTAGTTGCATTTCGAATATTATTTTGTTGCAAAATACATAGAATTAAATTACTTAAATTACCTAAATGACAATCAAAACTATGAAACAAAAATTGTCAAAGTGGTAATTTCTTTAAACGTGATAGGATTGTAATCAATTTCATATATGCGGCGGGGAATTTTCATGATGGGTATAAATTTCGAGTAGTTTTATTCTGTGAATCGTTTCCCATAATGGGACATTTTTTTTAGCATTCTCGAGACATGAATGGAAGAGGGGGGGGAAAAGGAAGAATGGTGGAGGGGAATGAAAAGTTGTTTTTATAGTATTTTTAAAATACTTTGTTTATATTTTTTAAAAAAATCACTTTTCATGGGTAATTTCGAAAATTTTGAAAAAAAAATCGCTATTTTTGCACTCATAACTCATTTTTTTTTTTTTTTTAAATAATTAAGAATGTATTACCTAATTTTTTCGAATAATAAAATACGAATTTCATCGCTCCATTAAATGAAAAAAAATCATTGAAAATTTCCCATTTATTAACTCGGTAAAAAGCTTATCTTTATTTTCGATGAATATTAATTCTCTTAAAATTGCTTAGTACTGCTAAGAGAAGAAGAAAGAATCAAAAAAGTGAACAGAAAATTTTTGAAAGTGGGGAAAATTTGTAAAGAAATTAATATAATCCTCAAATGTTCTTCAATGTACCAGGCAAATAATATCAATTCTACTAAAGCTATTAAATATAAAATAAATTAGCACCGCAGTAGTTAGATTGCTCGAACGTTAGGTAAAGCTGAGAGGGAGAGGTGATTAAAGAATGGGTAAGGGGACAACCTAAGCGGAGGAAATGCCGCATCCCATTCCAAACCTAGCTGCTCTTTAGTATCACATCGTACGTCAACCCTGAAAGCCGAAGATTAGCTTCATTCTACATGATGCGGAAAAAGAGAAGCCGTTTTGATTAATCCTGAGATGCCATCCATTTTATCGAGTGTTCCACTAATGAAATCCTGAAGGATTTAAGTGATCAAATTGCCAATGATGTTTGATGCGTTGAAGAGATAATCTATAATCTATAATAGCTCGATTATCTTTTCAAAGGTAAGTTGCAATGAATAAGAGAAACCAAAAAAAAGAGGAAGAAAATGTTTCATCAAGCCTGCAAAACAAATATCTATACCGTATGAAGGCTATACAAATCGAACAAAGTATGTAGTCAAATTTAATATCACAACCACTAGCGAGGTGCATTAGTTTAGTGGGAAATATTACCCGGGAAAGTGGAATGTTTATTATCTATAAGGAGTATACTTGCTTAGACTTACAAATATTTTATCTATTAGATCGATCAGGTCTCATTTGCATATGCAAAAATAACGAAACATTTCTAAAAGAAGAAATTTTGAAAGATTATTTTATTTAGAAGAATTTCATTGTTTATTATAGGTTTCATATATGGAGATTTATTGTGAACGTGTACGCGATTTATTAAATCCATCAAGTGGAGGAAATCTGCGTGTACGTGAGCATCCCCTCCTTGGGCCATATGTTGATGATCTTACAAAATTGGCTGTTTGCTCATATCAGGATATTTGCGATCTAATGGATGAAGGCAATAAAGCCAGGTTGGTAATTGAAGACCTAAATATAGGCCCAATTCATCTAAAATTTATTCAGATAATACAATTTTTTAATCTTGAAAATTTAATATTGTTGATATCTAATATTTTATATTTTGTAATAGAGGATGCTGTGCATTAGTATTATGGTATGATCTCATCAAACAAAGAATAGAATAGATAGATCTATAGAGAGGACATCTCAGTATATCTAGAAAGAACCGTTCACGAATAACCACACCTATCAGGTTTAGAAGATGAAGAATGCTGATGAACCAGAAACCCTGACAATATTCAAGGTAATGGTGACAATTTTTCTACTTACGGGGAGAATGAAAATTGGGAGGAGGAGCGGGGGGAGGGAAAGAAGAGGCAAAGGATTCCTTAGTAATAATATTCGTCGCTATTCCAATAAAAATCAATCGTGTGATTGATCCGTTGCATGACCTATGTATACATCCTTTAAGTATGCAAATTTTTTGCGGCTCCCTCCTAACAAATCATTGTTTTTCAGATTACTTTGGTTTTGAATAGCATATTTGCCATCCCTTAAAGAATAGGCCTCTAAATAGGAGCATGTTGCGAGAATGCCACAGGAATTGAAAGCTTTGATTAGGATATGAATTTACTCGTTTAAAGATGTTACATTCATGAGCTTTTGCCAAGTGCTCACCTGAAATATATGAGCCTCAGGTAACTGAATCAGCATCAACACACCATAAACATCGGAGCCTTAAATATTTTTCAAATAAGTAGTACTGAATAGTCATCCAAATAGAGTATACTAAAAATAAAATAGTGAAAATAATTTCCATCTCTTTGAATGTAACTTGCTGCTAGAATGTGAGAATCTTCTTTGGGTACCCAGAACAAAATATTTCCCCAAGATTTCTACCCAAGCAAATATTTTAATTCTATCTGTGTATCATATAAGGAAATTTTCAAATTCAAAGTAATCGCTGTGTCCGTAGAGTACGCTAGAAGATTTTCTGGATGCAGAGTAACTAGAAACGGCCGATTGTTTGCCCATCTTTAATTGTGCAAGTAGTTTTCTCGAATAAGTTCCCCGAGACGATCAATTTACTTCACTTGAAGATTTGAGACTTCTACTTTGAATTAAATGGGGGAAATTTTGAAGGACGGTTGCTGCAACAAATATGAATTCAACGTCAAGTCGTTCACATGCAGTTTTTACGATTGTCCTCACACAGAATCGTCATGATGCCGATACGAATCTTGACAGTGAGAAGGTAAGAGTCAATTTCCATGGTTTTTTAATAAATGACCAAGTAACCCATTATGGCCAAGAAGCTGAGCCTCTAATGAAGGAAATAGATTTCGATGAAGTTTCATAATTGCTTATAGATTTATGCAATCGGCTAGTTCTATCTCAGTCATTTATGAGTTTATTTAGCAAAAAAAAAAATTCACTTTTCCATAGGAAAAAATAATTTCTACAAGGGAAACGCTTTTATATAATTTGATTTTATTTCTACCCAATCTAATGCTCAAAAAAAAATTTTTTTTTTGAGTTAATAGAATGATATTGATTGCTAGTTACTTTACGAGCGTTTTACCATCACGTCATCTTACGTATGTATTTGCCCATATTCGTTTGATGTAAATAATACATTATAAAAAACACATGCGAGAATCAAAGACCTGATTCAAATTGCTGAACTTATTACGTCATAATACGTCATAGTAAGTTGCAACATTTATAGCACCTATTATTTTAGCATACATTCTAATAGATTATTCACTCCATTCGTGAGATATCTATCATAATTTAACATATTAATTAGCGAATTTGCGAATCAATCGAAAACTATAGCATTTTAAAATATTCAAAAAATTTTTTATTTATGCATCAATGTGTTGTATTAGTTCTGAACTAAAAAAATGCATATAGAAAATATGAGTGATATCGATTGATTTCTTGATCTACTTTTTTTCTGAAAATAATTGCTGCATTGGGAAAATTGCCAAACTTTTTACTTTGTCTATTTTTCGAGAAAATAAGAAAATTTTAGATTTAAGAGAAACGAGAAAATAAAATTTGAAAAAAAAAACAAAATAACCAAGCATATTATCGAAATCCATAAATAAATGTGATTCAGGTTAGCAAAATTTCATTGGTGGATCTTGCGGGTAGTGAACGTGCCACGTCGACTGGTGCCGAAGGTCAACGTCTGAAAGAAGGAGCTAATATTAATAAAAGTTTAACCACACTGGGTCTCGTCATATCAAAGCTAGCTGATGAGGTACATCTTCACTTTCAATAAAGTTGATTCTAAAGACTTTTAATTTTCAAGTATTCCAATAAAGCCCCATAAATCTTTACAGATAAAATATATGGAAAGCATCTGCTATATGATAATCATGTGTAGTTGTGCATATTCGCTAGTTAATTGCCTGCATAATGAATCATCATTTAATCGATCGGACTTTCCGCCCTTATGCCATCTTGTCATATTTTGCAAATCAGTTTTACATGGTGTATACGTCATGCATATCGAGTTGGCTTTCATTAGATCGGCATCATAAATATGATTCGATGCAAAGTGATTAATCATTCCCACTTGGATTATATATCACCTGGAGATATCATCGATTTCGTCTCGATATTTATAGCAGATTGCATGAGCTTTTATATTTCTATTGAATTCTTTCGATAAGGAAATTCTCTCTGCATGATTATTGACAAATCCGTTAACTTCATATAGTGTAGTTGCACTTTCCCTGGATCGAATAGAATCCATTGCTTTATTTATGTCTAATTTATTGATTAGCTCTATTTTTCTATTAGTATAGAATGAAAAATTTGCACTAGCACAAATGATTTCATGGTTGTTTTTTTTTTTAAACCATTAATAGAAAGTAATTCATTCGATAAAGGGAAAGGGAGAAGACAATTACATTAAATGCTAGACGTTGATAAAATTGACGAGAAATGAAGCAGATCTTTTGTTGCGGGCAACCATCATAATTCGAATTTTATAATAAACCGGACTTTGTTGGTTTATTATGTTCGTTGCTGTGAGTAAAAATGAGGTGAGGTTTTTTTCTGGATGCAATTCCATTTAAATTATGGTAATTCATACCTTATAACACAAACAAATCATATTGCAACCGGCTAGAAAAGAAAATGGTCGTGGTAGTTGGTTTCTCCAACGAACTCGTACTTATTTGAGGACTCATAGAAAAATTCAATTTCCGGGTGGCCGGACGGTTCAAACCGTAAACGTTTCATTTTAATGCTTACTGCTGTGCACAACAGGTGTAATACGAATATTCCCCATTCTAAACAAATGTGCCTCGCAGAAAATATTTGAAACATATTCGCGTCCTATCCGAGCTACTGAAACCGTCCGGTTGTTCCGGTTTCATAATCTGACGTGTTTTGCTTTGTTGGCACTTCAAAGAGATGCAACTTCGCTTCGAAGATTGCTTGAGCGGATGGATGCATCACTTTTGCTTAGTTGCTTCATACGCACTAGTAGATACCCATGGCATAGAATATTCTTCTTTTTTTAAAAGTAGGATTCATTTCGAAACTGTCCCCCATATATTTTTCTGTATATGCATATGAAAATACGGGAAAAGTTGTAGAAGTAAATCGAAGCACTATATATAACGCCTCATAAATCCCTGAATTTTTATGGGTTTTTCTGGAGCTGAAGAGGAGTGTTTTTGATAAAATACTATTGTCATGCTTTAATCGCTCGTTTTTTTCCACGATGCTTAGGCGACACTCGATGAGGTGAGTGTGTTTGTTGCTTCTTATTTATATCGCTTTAGATTTTATTTATTTATTTTATTTATTTATTTTTTTTTGCAAATCCCCGAATTTTTAGTGCGCTATTTCCGGTTGGCTGATGCTTATAAACCTCGTATTGAACATTATCGTTATGCTTCCGTGTGGTGAAATATGAGAAAAAAAGAGCAAAATTATTTGTTTATGATGCATAGTTTAAGGTTATTCCCCACTTTAATCCCATAAACTCTTTCCTTTCAAATTCGCTTCTCTCCCGTTTTATTCCAGATATAGTTCATTCGATTTCACAGCGAAATTTATGACTTTCGATTCATTTTCACTAAGCCGTTGATGAAGGTAAATATGGTCAAGAATCACTAAGTTTAGAAAGGATGCTAGTTTCTATGAAAGTTTTTTTTTTAATTCAGTTGAAAAAATAGGAGAATATGAACATCATGAGAGCATCATTCATGTACTTCATAACTATTTTGACGCTGTTACTTTTAGTCGTTTATTTTACTGTTACTCTTAAAAGTAAATCCATTTATTAAAAAAGTAACATCCATATACCTTCACTAAGATCTTTCAAAAACCTTTGGAAGAATTTGCGCGATATCGGGGAATAATATGCTTATACGTAATGTTGTTATGTGTAAGTACTGTCGTTTGTATTGCAGCAAACTACTGTAAATCCGTTGTGGTTTTTTTTTTCAAATTTAATTATCTATTTACTTCATTTTTCATTCATTTAAATTGATCTTGTATGATATTCATAAAGGGAATAATATTCCATAGAAAATGAAATTACTATTATAATGAATAATTGAATAGATTTCCCACTGGCTCATCCGCTTGATAGATTTTAGACTGGTAAACGGAAAGGTAAAGGTAAATCGGTAGTACCATATCGGGATTCTGTGCTTACATGGCTTCTTCGCGAGAATCTTGGCGGTAATTCGAAAACTGCTATGATTGCTGCATTATCACCGGCTGATATCAACTTTGATGAAACACTGAGCACATTAAGGTTTGAATTTTTAATAATTCCTTACACGGATATAGCTTTAAAAAAAAGTAATGAATTGAAAATTCAATGATGCTGGCAAATTTTTTATAATAAGAGGGCTTCCCGCCTCCAAATTGGCGGAGGTAATCAGAAGAACAGATAAGAGAGTGGGGAAGAGGGAGGGGGGGTGGGGGGGGGACTGTCGTTGCCTCTAATCATAACCAAAAATTTAGTTATTTATTTCAATTCATCTTTTGCACATTTTTCTCAAAAAATTAAATCGATGGTCACTTTATCGAATATTTTACCAAGAAAAACATCGAAAACTTCACTTATTTCTTTGAATTGCGCATACTTTTCCTAACTTCCTTAGAGATGACATTTAATATATGCAAAATTTGAAGTAATTTTATCAGAAAAAAAAACAATCTAGCACTACTGCATTTGCATAAATATCAACCTGCCAATGACGGATGAAATATTTGCAGATATGCGGATCGAGCGAAACAAATTGTATGTCAAGCAATAGTAAATGAAGATCCAAATGCGAAACTAATTCGTGAACTAAAAGAAGAGGTGAACAAATTAAGAAGTCTACTCGAAATGAAAGGTATCGATGTCGAAGGTGGTGAAGATCCACTCAAAACGAAAGCATTATACTCAGCACGTGATCATGATACTATCGAACAACTCAAAGGTTCTACATTTTGTTATTCATATAATCTCTTAGGTATATCTCTGGATGACATTAACCTATAAGGTGTTTCGACTGAATTAAAGGTGAAACAAAATCAACACCTTCGGTGACAACGTATTCGACTATTTGAAGGCTTTAGTGCACCTCGTAGTATTCGATTCGTTCGCCATATCGACATCTGCAGCGAAATAGTACCACCTGTCATAGTTTTTCTTGACGTTATTATACGACATCATCGCTGTACTGTATGTGTATCTGTCTGTCTGAATGTCTGCCTAGTACTTTCCATTCCGAAATCAATATAGCTAGGCGTTATAGATTTTGGTAACTATAGCGTGCATCATGCGATCACTCACCTTTTATACCGTATTCTGCATTTAATCTCTATCGTATCCCGCATTGAACCGTAAACTTCAGACGATGCTCTAGACATGACATCTGAAGTTGCAAAGAAATTACACTTATTTTACTTTAATCATATCCTGATTTTGAACCGTTTAGGGCACAAAAAATGGTTTTTCTTTTGCTGAGAGGGAAGGGGGGAGGGAGGTTCAAGGCGACCGGTTCACCGGACTATGAAAATAATAAAAATATTAGACCTTTTATTGATAAGTCACGAAATAAGTCGATCACTTGGGCATAAAGCAAAAGCACATTTCTTGCCACATATATATATATGTATATATATATATATATATATCATTATTTAAATTTAATAATTTACATGAAATTTTAATAATTAGTATGCAAATTTGATAATTTTCTAATTATATCAAGGAGATTTTTTCTTCCTTTTTCTAGCTCATTTTTACATTTTTATTTGATGATTAACCATCGTTGACATTCATTCAACGAAAGAGGCTCTCTCGTCCTGTTACTTCCGTTTTTTTGGCATTTAATTGAGTTTTCGATATCGGTTTTATGCGCATCTATTCCATACAAACTTCATCGATCCGCGTTCTCTCATTCTCTTGTCGACATCATCACACAATATCCTCCGGCATGCAATTCGCTAGATTCCAATAATTTTTTTTTTCTTTTACGAATAAAAGGGATTGAGAAAAACGATTTCTCCGAATTGAAATATATGAGTCCAAAGATGGTGGCAATATGGGGCGATCGGCTATTACACGACTGTAAAACTTTGCTTGTCTTTTTTGAATTGACCTAATTTTCCGACACCTTAATAAGTCTGGTTCTATCAACTTTTCAAGCGCATTTATGACGTCATTGAGAGATGAAAAATTTTCTATGAATTGTTATCTGAAGCATCAAGTTATACACCTTTGTTATATCTGATTAGCGCAAATTCCTACAATAGTCCAAGGACGTAATTTGCATTTAAAATGTCATCAATAAGACCACCCAAATGAATAGCATCAAGAGTTAATTGATGAATGAACGCTTAAAAAAGTTTAGCAAAATAAAGATGATTTTTTACCCTTCAACTGCCTTAATTAAATGAAAAAACATTTCACGATATTGCACTACTTATTGAATTAACCTATTTTTCTTAATTTTATATTAATACGCCTCGGGTACACTTTGAGTACATTTAGTTTACATCTTGGGTACATTTTGGGTGCAATTTCAGGTAATATGAGTGTTCAAGTAACCATAAATCATCCAGTGAACGCAATTGATAATCGCATTGTTCACTAAAGTCGCTACTTTCTAAATTGAGCATTAAGTTTGACTTGATTTAAACACTAACTTCAACCTTGAAATCGATGAAACTAACTCGATCTTTAATTACGATCCATAATTGTTGATGCTAAACTAGTAACAACGATAGTTATAAAGCATTTTAAAGAAAGAAATTTATGAAAATAATAGCAGAGAGTCGAATTGGGTAATAAATTCGCACCACCTCATTTCTATCTATTTACAATATGCAGCCATCTGTCATGTGTTATGATTAACAACAAAACGTGTTATAGAATCACGTTGATTTGTTATGTGGTGTGTATCTTATCGTACCTAGCAGATGAACTTGTTATTATCTATATTTCTTGGTTAATCCGTTACCTTTTACAAAAGTTGCTACCGAACATTCAGCAAATATGTTTAAATTAATGAATTATCGAGTTACTAGAAATTCGATTGCAACTGAAATGCATCGAACTTCTAGCGTTAACTTCAGCTTGAGGTTCAGGTTCAACCTGTGGTACTTATATCTTTTTCAGATGATTTCATGTTAGTTCCATTAATAAATTCGTGATATTAAAATCTCTATAGTTCGTACTTTAGCGTCCGAAAAATTGATAGCTGAATTGAACGAAACATGGGAAGAGAAACTACGCAAAACCGAAGAAATTCGTAAACAACGTGAAGATGAACTTCGAGAGATGGGACTTGCGACAAGTGAAGATGGTAGTACGCTTGGCGTTTTCTCACCTAAAAAGGTTCGAACTCTTTTTTGTAGGTGTCTAAAAGAAAAAATTTGCCTCTTTTGTAGTCTAAACAAACCATAATTGTTTTTGATGTTCTATTTTTGGTGAAATATCATTCTCAAGGTTATAATAAAAGTTCGCAAGCTTGGAGAATACGCTTAAAGTCCCAATTACATTATCATATCTTATCACGATGGAAACCCCAAGTTGGCATGCTTATATCATCTGATGCAGTTTGTGGCTTCATTTTTGCAACGAAAGAAAAGTGTTCCACGCTTTAATCCACTTATACCGCCGAAAGAACGTTTACCTTAACCGTTAAAATATTGGGCGGAGCTCATATGCATTAAATTAGGCGTAGGAAAACTCATAACATATCACGAAAGTAAAGCGATGTCAGCTATAGCATCGTCCATCACTATAATTGTAAGGCATCATTGTTACTTACGAGGCTGTTTTTCTCCCTCTCGGGGTGGGGGAGGGGGCGGTTAGGTGAACTATTTGGCGACGTGAAAGATCCCTTCTTCTAGTGGTAACCTAGAGAGTAATCAGATGGAATAAATTTGCATATTTGATGAGAATTTTTTTCACATTTTTAGCATTAAATTTGTGCATAGAGGTGGGTGATGTTGCATAATTCCGAATAAGGTTATATTTTCTCCTCAATATCGTTACGGTTACCTCCTATCGCTTTTTTCGGTCTATTTTGTATTATTTTACTTCCGGTCGTTTGTTCATGCCAATCCATCTCTTACTCTTGAACTAAGGAGTCCTTTTTGATAGATGCTAGTCGGTATTTACAGTGGTTTCCATTGTTCATACTTTGGATTCAAATCTAGTTGTCTATCTGTCATCATTTCTAGAAAGATTTCATCGGAGCATCTCGCCATCGATTCCTCCATCTCATCGCTCTTCGAGGAGATCGTTAAGGAATTTCTTTCTAGATCTATTCCGATTGGTGATCTGCCTCTACTAGTTTATACAAGCTTTTTGCATCATTTGCATATTGAACATCATTACATACGACAGTAATATACTAAGCACTATATTTGTTGTGCGTTTAATACGGACGTCATAGGAAACATTATTGGTCCTATAACGAACGATTTTATTATACTTCACTTCTGGCAAGTTCTCGTAGATCTTACAAGGAGGGATTATTCACTACGGTGCCGGTATTTAGGACATTAATGAAAGATCCATATTTCGAACAGCCTATGAGGAGAGCGGTCTCTTTAAATCGTAATAGATAACAAAGTCAGTCGGTTGCTACGCTTCATGGTGAGGAAATTTTCCAGAGTCGGACGTCCAGAGGCATCTCGAAGGCCAGATATCTTGTTGAGTGGACAGTTGATTCTTGATGAGCACTGCCAGTTTCTCAATGATGATAGTACTGTAAGCTTGATTCCGGCACCGGATGCACAATGTTTCGTCAACGGCAAACCGGTAACCTCGTCGACCGTTCTGCATACAGGATCGAGAGTAATCCTTGGGAAATATCACGTCTTCCGCTACAATGATCCTCAAGAGGCCCGACAAAGTAGGCACAATCTGTCCACTATCACTGGTAAGCTGTCATCGTACTCTGAGTGCTTTTAGATGCGACATAATGAAGGAAAGGTATGTGGTGGTTATGTATGGATATGAATTAGTGCGTTTAATGGAATGGTACTTAGCCTATTGTATTTGAAATTATTAGTTTTTGCTCTGCTTAGAATAGCACCTAATTAATATTCAAGTTGAAGTTAAATTGAAGCAAATGTTGTATTGGTTGCAGCTTAGGTTTTATTTGCAATATTATGGTATGTTTTAGGTGAACCATTGGATTGGAAGTATGCACAACAAGAGCTACTCGAAAAACAAGGAATCGATCTTAAAGCCGAAATGGAGAAGAAGATGCTCGAAATGGAATCACAATATAGACGCGAAAAAGAGGAGCTCGAATTGAAAATGATGCGGCAAACAAAGGTAAACATTCTATTTATTTGCGATTTCATCGTTTATAATCGAAATTAATTTCACTTGAATTTCTTAATTATTATTTTAATTACCATTAATTACTATCCGACCTATTCAAGAAATTCCACACTTTCCTCTTATTCTGTGAGTTCGACATTATCAGCTATAGTATCTAGTATCCGGTCATCGAAAATTTTACAATATGCTCAAGTTGAGAAATAATCTTGATTCAGGAGTATGAAATGCGCATTGAAACTTTACAACGACAAGTGGATCTTGCACAGAGTATGATTTCATCGACATGTTCCACATGGGATGGCGAACGTTTCCTTACGAATAGCCTTCTTAGTTTTGGTTCGATATTTTATTTATGCTTTTTTATTTCACTTTTTTCTCTTGAGAAAAATTTGTGATTTTATATTTATTTAGTTGTTCCATTTATTCCTATAAATATCTAATGTGTATACGAATAAATCATTCACTATTCTCTTTTCAAGTGAATGAATTCGTTTATCTAGAAGATTCTCTCGAATGTTAGCGCATTTCCTGAAGAAAATGATTTCAACCTTAGTCAATATGATACAAAAATTACAGGTTATAATTGATAAAAAAAATTTTATGTACTGGATGGGAAAGGAATCGAAACCGAAGGTGTTTATTAATTTACTTGTTCATTTTCATAATGAATATTTCCTATATTGTTTAATTTATTTTAATTATATTAATCAGTATAAAAATTTATGGTAATTTATTATTTTTTAAGGTTCACGCTCAGAACCGGAATGTAAATGGACCGAAAAAGAAGAGCGTATAGCACGTCGAACAGCCACTAAATGGCGTTATCATCAATTCACATCAGTTCGCGATGATCTTTGGGGAACGGCAATATTCCTCAAAGAGGCGAATGCGATCTCTGTTGAACTGAAGAAAAAGGCTTGTCTAACAATTAATTTATCGTATTTTAAACAATATAACCCCTCCTCACCTCAACAGATGAATTGTTTTTTTTAATGTTATAAGATATAGTAATATGAGGCTAATATTTGTTATCGTTTCAATGAATGATTTATGAAGAAATTATTGAATAAATTATTTGTAATATTCGCAGTAATATGCAAATTGTATACACTCTTACAAATTTTAGATAGATATATGTAAATAACAAATCTGAGCATTACTTAGTAAATTCTAGGGAGTATTTATTCGAAATTTTTTATGCGCAATTGCGATGAAACTTTGTGCACTAAGGATTTATATGTAAGATAGAATTAAATGAGGTTATGCCTTCATATATCAATAGTTCATTCAAATTTTTGGAAATTTTGAAACGAAATATTAGAAGGACCGGTCAAAATTTTTCTGAAAGAGTACCAACCCCGTATATGGGGGGAGGGGGAGAAAGAAAAATAGAACGATGGAAAGTATTGCTGCATCGTTAGCAATTGCCCTAAAAATTTTTCATCAACGATACTATTGATTTCTATTAGGCTAATATTGTATTTTCTGAGTGATTTGATACTATATATGAAAAAACATTGAAGAATTATTACTTTGCATATAACAAACATGCAAAAAGATGATTTTTATATTTTTCTTTTTCTCTTAAAATATGGGCCATTTCTCATGCGCATTAAATTACGTCGAAATTATTATGTGGTAAAGCAAGATAGTGAAATATTAAAGAAAGGTTTTTCCTTATCCAAAAGTCTATAAAATTGATCACTTTGTATAATCATTTAGTTGCGTTCAAACTTACGAGCACTCTCATTCTCGTTCGTCCTTTTCGTTCTGAAGTATAACTTTTACCTGTCGATCCATGCCTACCAATTCTTGAATTTGTATGATACAGAGGACTTTGCTTTGATATTCAGTGAGTTTTTTTTTTCCATTTTAGGTTCAATTTCAATTCGTTTTATTAACCGATACGATGTATAGTCCACTACCGCCGGATTTATTGCCGCCGGGAGAGGATCTCACACTTCGACCATATCCGAAAACAGTAGTCGCCGTACAGGTACAGGATCTCAAGAATGGAGCCACACATTATTGGAGCATCGAGAAGTTGAAGTAAGTTGTACGCATCACGCCTTCTTCAGCGAACTTTCCACTACTATGCCCCTCAAAAATGGCTCGCATGCGGAAACAGCTCATACTTTCAAAATCCATTCCACAACGATAGTAGAACAAAATATTTGGGAAATCAGCAAGCAGAAAAATATATTAGTGGTATATTTTTTATATCCGTACTCTGCTATAAGAAAGTGGATAGTAAGATGAAGACAAGAGGCTGAAAAGAGGATAGGGATAGTAGTGGAAGAGGAAAAAAAAGGAGGTGGAATATGAGAGAGGAGAATGAAAGAACTTTGCACAGCTTGCACGATGCCACACACAGTGAAGCTATTTGGCCTTAAGCTTCAATAAGGAGCTTTTCTTGGAGAGCTTAAAATATCGCATGCGAGCTTTCCTTTGTTGATTAGTGGCTAGTGATTAGCAAAAGCGTCAACAAAACCCCTTTGTCTATCCTTTGTGCTTTAGCACATTGCTGCCGCACATTCGAGAGTGCAGTAGACAAGAATGCTTTCATTCAATTGCTTCTTGTGTTTCTTTGGTCAGCAATTGATCTCTATAATTTTTATTTTATTTTAAAAAATTGATGAGGATTTTTTCTGGATAAAATCCTTAAAATGTGATATTCAAAAAAAAAAGAAAACGAAATTTGCTGATCAAAAAAGATAATCCGAAGGAAATCAACAATACCCACCGATGTCTTCTCTCTTCGCATCTTCCGCCGTTCCGCTGAATTTCCCGCATGTGAATAACTCGCTCCACTAAAAATATCAAAATTTTGGTAAAAGGGAAGCCAACTTATCACTGATGCGCTAATAATAAGAGTATCGATGGGGTATTATTGTTGGGAACTATTATCGGTAAGGCTGAGATAGCGTTTTTTTAATAGTTGATTTGCCACATTACTCGTGATATTTGATCCATATTTTATAGCTTCATTAGCATAGACTTCCCTCTTCGCTTCCCCCATTATACGTATTTCAGTTCATGTTTCCTCTATCTACAAGAGAAATTTTCTTCGATCCAGCATTTAAATACGGATATCACTTTTAAATATTACAAGTCTTCGATCATTTCTGCAGTGAATTTTAATTAAAAAATTTATTGCTTGCATGGGGAAATGTCTGCCCAAATATGCACATAAAGTATGGAATATGACTTGTAAATTGCAAATAGTGATTAACCTTCACATATTATATGAACTATTCGCTTACCTGAGAATACCTGACATAATTTTTTTTCTCTCCTCAATATCGTATTTGAAATCTAATTTATTATTTTTTAAGTGTATTTAAAATCATGTCTAATAACGCTAAGCACTTCGCATGTTAGCCGAAAGCAGCATTATTCATGTTTGCACCCAAGCACTTACCACAACTAACAAAAATATTTATGATGGAGTGGTACAACAGTTATTCCAATAAATTTTCAAGGAAAAGTTTTATGGGATTTTTGGAATTTATAGAAGACTTATTGAAGTTGATAACCAAAACGACATAGTAGTGACGTAGAAATGAGTGAGCCAAGATTAGTGAAAGGAAGTGGTTGCAGAATGAGACTCGAGGATATGCGTCGTTACTACAATGCGGATATTAGTGAAGCGTGTACCCCAGACAGTCCCCAAAGGAACGTACAACAATGTTGGTTGAACGCTATCCAACTCAATCCAATCCGTCTTGTACCGGACAGGTCCGTCTACTGTACTCTCGAGAGGAAGAAATTTTAGCGATTATATACATATATGTGTGCGGCAACATCTATTTTGTCTATTTGCATGCTCACCTATCACATCTTTCTGTTGCTTGAGAGCATTTTATGCATGTGACGCTAAGATAGCACACCATCATTCTAGAACTCTTTCCACACCTTTTTACACTTTGTAATGCTTATCTCACTATCTTAAAGTCATGGGAAACAATTGTTATGAGGTGACACTCGAGCCTATAGCAAATATTTGACGTTAAGGAAAAAGTACCTTATAGTAGCATAATTTTGTTGTCTGTAGTGTAACATATCACAGGTAACACAGAAATGTGTTATAATGAACTGTTTTTTTGCTGCGGTTAATAGAGACTAAAAGCCTTGCATTCCTCTATTATATATATAGACTAGAATGAACTGTATGTGGATATGGTGAGGTTCCGAGCAAATAAACTTCGTGGGAAATACAAAATGAATTGATGGTAATTGTAACTAGCTAGAGAATCTTTTTTTTAATATTATAACACCACGAAAATAGAATCATTAGGCGTTCTTTGCTTTAGGATGGTTGATCTCAAATTTGATAATAGTGGTTGAATTTGTTTGTGTTTGGAGAGGGGGGGGGGCAGAGAAGGAAGAGGGAGGGGTATAAACTACTCTTCATTATGAAGTAACCCGTCATCAGTAATCCCGCATGAACGTTGATGCAATCTATCTCACTCTTTTACTCTTTTCTTGCAATCTTTTTGCACTGCAATGCATTGCTTCAAGTTGATCTTTGCTTAATTTTGCTCTTATTATATTAGCACGGCGGAAATGTCCATCGTTTTTTTTTCATTTCCAGAATTTGAGCGAAATGTTTTTACAGCATACAGTTTTTTATTACAGTATAATTAAGCTTGATTCAGGCAACGATTGGAATTGATGCGTGAGATGTATCAAACGGAAGGCGAATTGAGTCCAGGAAGCCCTGAAGATCCAATGATGGATGCACTCATGGGCACTGATCCATTTTATGATCGATTCCCATGGTTCCGCATGGTTGGGAGGTAATTCACTTTTCTTTTTTCTTTAATTCTTTGAGAAGTTTTCTTGAAGAAATTTTTGTTTTTTTTTTAAATTTTATTTTATACTAGGAAGCAATTCATCTCTCACTGTGTAAGTGAATGCAAATTTAAAGACAACAATAACTTTTCTGATAAAATTGCATGTTTTTAAGTTAGTTCAAGTACACAAGAATTACAACGATCCTGATATTTCCTTTCTAATTTCTAAAACTTTGCAATTTCGTTATCCTTGAAATTCAGCTGATCATCGTAATCGTCAAGTATTTCTTCTATTTTATTTCAGAGCATTCGTCTATCTGAACAATTTGGTTCACAATGTGCCTCTCATTCATAAAGTGGTAATCGTTAATGAGAAAGGTGAAGTAAAGGGCCATCTTCGTGTCACAATCGAACCCGTTTCGAATGGTTCGTCGTTGCTTATCTTTGCATCCATGGAATACCTCTTATGCACTCCGATATTAAAATTTTCTTATAGTATAATTGAAAGGATATTTTCTTTGAGTATTTGCATATTTTATTTATTTTTTCGCTACAAAGAGAATCACATGAAGAGCTGCTTCTTTCCGATATCTCTATGGGATAGTGTTAAGTAGAACAATAACAGCTTTTCTTATTCCAAATATATGACTTTAGCAAGAGCAAATCCCCCATATATGTAAATCTCGAATTTATGGAGGATCCTAATATTAATCGTAAAATCATTTTTCTCTCTGAACGATTCCATTGAATAATTTAGAAATGCTCAAACTAAGCTCCTAAAACTAAAAAACATCAAGAAATATAGATGTAAAACTTTTAAAAAATATGGAAAAAAACATAACTGTTTTTTTCTTGTTGTTTTTTTTTCCTTTTCATCCTTCGATTATCTGCGATCTTTTTCTCCCAACAATCTGCTTGGAATTTTTCGGCTTTGGTGATCGTCCTTCTTCCATATTCTTCCATATTCTTCCTTTCCACTCTCTAACTATGTCTTTGATTTGGTAACAACCAGTTATAACTAGG
Organism: Baylisascaris schroederi; assembly: GCA_006503575.1. Lineage (NCBI taxonomy): Eukaryota > Metazoa > Nematoda > Chromadorea > Rhabditida > Ascarididae > Baylisascaris > Baylisascaris schroederi. The sequence continues at coordinate 566,852 of QEWY01000888.1, forward strand.
TTAAAAGCAGAGAGTTCTTAGGAATATGCCTCCTAAACACAAAACATACTGTAAAGTAGAGCATTGTGCGTTGCTTGCAGAGGTGACGCAACAATCAAAGGGAGTGCAACAATCAGTGAAATGCCAATTCCGGAAAGAGGACTTCCTGAAACGTGTACGTCAAAGTGAAGGCAATCTCGATGTCTCTAATGAACGTTTTGTTGAGGGCATCAATGGCAAAGACGATGAACTACAACAAAAAGGTCATTTTTTTACAGTATTCACATCGTTTACTCATTTCTCTTGTATTACGGTATATTCCGATCGTTTCGTATAACCAATTTCTTCATCAAATATCTATCGCAAAGCTTTTGCGGATTTTTTCTTTCATCATTGTTCAGTAAATTTTCTATACCGCTATACCATTTAATATTCATGTAATATTTTATTGTTTGTAGAAAGCATAGAAGACTTCACGGCACAATATCCAGAACATATGAAAGCTCCGGAGTTCTGTTTCCGGATTACGGTCATCGAAGCAACCGATATCTCTGAACAGTATGCTGACGTCTTTTGTCAATTTAAGTAAGAAATTTAAGTCTTCCATTTATATATTTATTTATTGTTCTCCTTACCTGAATATATAAAAATCTGCAAAATAAAGTTGTCGATAAAGTTTTTTGTCTTCAACTTTAATAAATTAGTCATATTTTGCAATTGATTTTTTTTTTCAAATTGACAAATATATTACTTCCGGGTGCTGATTCCATTGAGATAGCCATCCCCAATGGAAACTCAGTCCCCCTATTCGGGAATCTCAAGTTGATAGCAATGAGTGGATAGTAAAATTGACTTTCGATTTGCTAGCGGCGTTCACTGAAATATATTATTTTTTTTAAAAAATGATCTTTTAAGATGTGTTTTCATTAGATAATTGAAGGTTCAAATTATTTACTGCTTGTAATGTGTTTTTTTTAATAATTATTGAGGCGAAACATTTTAGGTAATGTTTGCGGTAGTGATATTGATAGAAGAATTTCTAATATTTGAAGAAATTTTAATCTTATTATTTTTTAATGTTTCTTGAGATGTTGTTTAATCAATTTTTCTCTCACATTTTTTTGAAATTTAAAATTTTTATGCTAAAGAAATGAGGCTTTTTCAGTTTTCTACATCGTCATGATGAAGCTTTTTCAACAGAACCGATGAAGAATTCATCCAAATGTCCACTCACCTTTAATCATGTTCAGGTATAAACAGCAATAATATATTCAATAATATATTCATATATCGAGCTTTTGTTAATATACCTTCCGTATACATCTGGTCGTGTCGTTTTGTGTCTGGCTACACATCATTGATGGAGAACAATCGCTTTCCAGAAATAGCTGAAGTGCTTTCGCTAATGCATTAAACTTGCAGAAGCGGGTATCAAACACTCAAGGTCATTGCGTCATTGTACCACTGGTCATTAGGTCAAAGGTCATTGTGCCATAACTAAATATCTTAGGATATTTGTATATACGCTTACATTGTTGTCCTCTACTCTATTGTCATTTTTTAGCGGTGAAATAGCCAATTGCAGTTTATCGTCGATGGACGCGTTGCATATAATTAGGTACTTCATTATTAATAAAAACGCATCCTTAAAGAATTTTTAATGAGTAGACAATTTTAATTTCAACTTTTAGAATATTCGAGTGTCAATGTCATCAACATTTTTGCATTACGTCAATCATTTCCCATTGATTTTCGAAGTGTTCGGTCATTATCGACCTGCTGTACAACAATTTGCATTCGAACGACAAAATAGTGCACTTGGGTGAGTATATTTTAAATTCTCTTTGAAGAAATCGAAATTCGCGATTTCGTTGCGTTAATTCATTTCGTCAAAAAATTGACACATTTCTATGAGATTATAAATTAAATAGACGAAAATAGCTATCATCAGGCTTTCTATGAAATATATGGAATTGAATTTTGATAAGCATTTAAACGCAACGTTTACACAAAATATCCATTGAAGAAAATAAGAGCGAATTTTTTTTTTTTCGAAAAAGATCTTGGAACGAATGATAGAAATATAATGAAATTATTAACTATGAAAAGCTCAAACCTTACGGAATATATTCGAAATGAAGCCTGCGGAAAGGGTGGACGAGGAAAATTTCTAAATGAGGAGATACGGCGTATAGTAATAGCGGCTATTTATTTGAGGAGATGAGGGGAAAAAAGAGACTTGCAAACGAAGGAGCAACATGGATTCGAACTCTGATATGACCGATTCCCAAGACGTGATAAACACCACTGAGCTATTCATTAAGCAATGTGAAAGAATATTTGTTACGATGATAGTAGTGTTGCAGACGACGCTTATCAACAAAACTTTCATTCCAACAACCTTCATTGGTGATTTCGACTCCAGTCAAAAGCAAGAAGGCTACCATCGTTCCCAATAAGTACGATTCGTTCACTATTACACCTAAAAAGTAATCGCTTTATCAGCTGCTTTCCTTTCATCTTTCTTTCTTTATCGTTTTTGTTTATCATTTCGATTGCTATCAGCTTGCTTTCTGTGCATTATTAGAGAGGAAAGGCATTCGATAAAATCTTTAATACCTTTTTGATCGTTTGCAAATATTCTATAAAATTCTGAAGATTCAAAGATTTCGATTAGTGTTTCTCTCTATTCAAGCGCTAATTGGTGGATTTTTTTTTAATGCTTACAAAATGCATATATTGGTGCTTTATCAATCATCACTTAAACATTCGAATATTCGGTGTGCATTTTTATGTTTCTTAAAGGTTTTTTTAATGCATGAAGATTTGTTTTGCTCTAAAAATGCTTCATCATTTTGTTGATATGAGATTAAACGGATACCTACTAAATACTTAGATACATGGAACGGTTTTTGATTTGATTTTTTGCATATAAAAATTTACTTTTAATATGAATTCAATTTAGGGGGAAATTCCAAGAGGTTAAAATTCGACACTTTTTTGAAGTGATTATAAAGGGGAGTGAAATTATTGAAGTCGAGGAAATAATGCATTTAAAATGCAAAAATTTATGCAAATAAACTGCAATTCATCACTCTTCATTGCTACCATCAAGAACATTGATTACAAATTACAAATTATTTAATACTTATTTGAAAAATTTGCAATTTGCTCTGTTGCTTGCATTGCATTGCATTGCATTAAGTTTGCATTGCTTTCAATAATTACTATCATACACTTTAATCAATTCTATCAAATCTTTCTCTTCCTATTTATTAGTAGTTACGCTGTTCATGAATTTTCTTTAGTCGTTTTTTTTTTTGCAGTTGATGTATTAAGAACAACGCATGATGGTCATATGAGTGCTGCTTTGCACGTTTTTTTCTTTTTTTTTATTGATTTTGTTTCGTGTTAGTGACAGACGTTTCGTTTGTGCAATATTCTTTCATCCAGCAACTTAGAACGGCGTAAAGAACTTCCCGAAATTTCTTTGGTTACTTTTTCACTTCAAAAATCATCATCTCATCTTGTGCACATAATAAACCCTAAGGATAAAACGGCATGCCCATCTGTATTATACCAACTTTCCAGCATTTCCTTTCCGGTATTATAAGTATGCTGTTTGAAGTAGTATTTGCATCCTCGAAGAGTTATGTCGTTCTAGCTTCCGGCTTATTGTGCTACGGAAAGGTGACTTTCATCGAAGCAAACGGTGGTAGAGAAAGATTTAATGAGAGGGCACGAAGAATACATTGGGCGGTAATTTGTCGTGATGAGAAAATCAGAAAGCCATCTGAAAGGAAGAAGAAATTCCGAAGAAAATTTCAGAGGAAAAAATCGAAAAACTATTTTCGGTTGAAGATTTCTGCAGGAGGCAATCGAAAAACGGAGTCACCTCAGCACAATAGACCATTAGCGTCGTATTTAGGTGCAACTATCGCAACTATTTTTCTATCGTCACTATTTTTAAGTTTTACAGTTACGATGTATTTGCTATGCAAAATTTAATTGTTAGTTCGCATGGCTTTGATAGTCACCAATTATGTAGTATGCAGTATTCTTGTTGCCGCAGGTTGGTCATTTAAAATTTCCCCACACATCTAAAGACATTATCAAGTGACTAGTGAGAAAGCTGTCCCGTGGAGTTGCATCGAATCCATAACCTCCTACATTCCCAGCAGAAGTTCTACCTCTGCTCCAACTACTACTATTTGTTGCGTAGATCTCATAGGTGGAGTATCAACGTATATGTGGACGAAGTTTTCGCTAATCCTCAATGATTATCGTCTGACGTTGAGCCATCAAAAGTTGCTTTTAATATAAGAAGTAACCATATTTATAAGATCGGAACCTCAAAAAAAAATTTGATTTTGCTTACGGTCATAAAAATCCTCTGAATCTTGCAAAATGATTCCAGAATCCTTCAGAATGCCAAAGTTTGAGGCTTTTTGAGTTATTCATTTCTCTTACGGAGCATATATGCAAATTTGACCTGAAAAATATTAGGCAAAATTTTTGATCCACTATTAGGCTCCTTAAATTGAAAAACTATTTGACATCTCTATAATTAACCAAAAAAAAAAATTTTTTTTTTAAAACAATAATGGCGTCGAATTTCAGTTTGAATCAAATCCACTCAAAATATGATCTATTGGTTTGGTTCGAAATTTGTGAGCTTGCTAGCACAGGCGAATATGTGCCTGCAATTGTCGATCATGCACAAGGTGAGTTCTCATATTTTATCTCACTTAAATTATCGTTAAGTTATGGGAGTGCTATTCACTTATAAGAAGAGGTTATCACTCTTATTTATTTTCTGGATCACTTCTCGCCTCTTTATCTCTTCCTAGACGGGTTCATTTCCCGAAAAGAATCTCTTCTTCGTCGAATTATTATTTTCTCCACACATCTATCACGACGTGGAGAGTTCTTTGAGCAATTTTTATGCGCTTCTGCGAATATTTTTTATTTATTTTATTTTTATTTTATTTTTTTATTTTATTTTATTTTATTTTTTTTTTTTTTTTTTGCAAATCACACTATAACAAAATTATTTTTGCATGTGTATGTGGTCGATGTCTATGTCTGCTTTTATTTCCAGTTATTTAAATCTATAATTTCAAAACTGAAGCTATAATTACGATATTTTTCTTTAAGTGCAGAATGGGTGAATTGTTTTCCCAAATTTTCCTATTAAGTTCGGAAGTAGTTATGTGCACTTTAATATGCAAAATTTGCGTGCATTTTACGATCAGTTAGTTCGATCGCATATTCAAAGCGATCTAATCGGAAAATAATGAGCTGTTTATATGCAATTTTTATGAGCGGTTAGTTTAGTTCAAACCTAAATGAGTCAATCGTTTGATATATCAAACCCATTATTGGTCATTTTAGGTCTTCCAACACATGGTGTTTTCCTATTGCATCAAGGTATACAAAGGCGTATTAAAATAACGATATGCCACGAGAAGGGTGACGATGTGAAGTGGAGAGATTGTCAAGAGTTAGTTGTGGGCAGAATCCGTTCAACACCCGAATGGAATGGCGAGGATATCGATGTGCTTTCGCTTGGACTCTTTCCAGGAACGTTCCTTGAATTCTCGATGGATGACAGGTTTCTTATAATAGCCATCTCAACGTATTTTCTCATCCACTATATATGAGTGTAGAATGTATTCGTTGCACATTTTGAGATTAATCGGACTTTAATGCCTATTTTAAAAAAAACCTTTTACTGCTGGTGCAATTTCCGGATGAGAAATTTTCATCAATTAAACGTCTATTGAAGTCGATGCTTAGAGTATTTGAGATTTTTTTTTGCTCTTCGTCTCACTGACATCTCTATAACAAATGAAGTTAGAGTACTTTTCAATAAAAACGATGATTTTACCTTTGTTGGAGGGAGGAGGGAGGGGAGAGGAGGTGGGGGGGTAGGGTGAAAGGGACCAGCCAATGATGGCTGTGCAAATCCATTTTAAATGTTCAGTTCGAACCTACTCCGTCTGTCACTTGTTTATTTAGCTGCCAGACTAACATGTGAACGTGAAGATGCACCTAAGTGTTGAACTGATGCTTTTTTATTACAGATAATTTTTAATTGGCTAACAGATATTCGCAATGAGTTACTTTTTTTTATTTTTTTTTATTACAAAATAAAAATTATGCTACACAATAATCATATGAGCAGGGAATATCGCCTAATTGAAATCTGATTGATGCTGAATGCGAAAGAATGCGAATGACCGTAATTGTTGTCATCACTTTTCAGGATATTTTTTAGGATATATAAATTTTCAGGATATTTTCCAGGATATATAAGTTTTCAACATATTTTCCAGGATATATAAATTTTCAAGATATTTTTCAGAATATATAAATTTTCAGGATATTTTTCAGGACGTAAAAATTTTCAGGGTATTTTTCCAATTTGAAGCCGCATGGGATAGTTCGTTGCACAATTCACCACTACTCAATAAAGTGTCAAACTATGGTGAACAAGTCTATATGACATTATCCGCTTATATGGAATTGGAAAATTGCACTCAACCAGCTGTAATTACTAAAGATTTATGCGTTATGGTATATGCTCGTGATTCGAAAATTTCCGCTGCAAGCAGGTTTGTTTTGATTTTCTTTTTCTTTGATTTCTAGCCTATTTTATTTCATTTTCTTCATCATTCTATACTTTTATTTTTTTTACGTTTCATTTCTAGTGTTGAATTTTTTGTTCTTTCTCTTCTTTTTTTTTTTCGCAGTCCATTTGCCTTTTTTCGTTCGCTTCTGGCTAGCGAGTACAATACGGTCATTTAGGGGGAAATTTTTTGGCAATGGAAAAGCACAGTTAGAAAGTTATAAATGATAAGAGCCAAAAAACAAGCAGTAATTTCAAAGATAAAGCAACACAATAGTATTGAGGAGATTTACATATATGTGGGGTTAAGTTTCCTAGCGAACTTAAAGAGTCACATATATAGAAGAGCTAATTCAATGCATTTATATGATAATACAATCTGAAATTATGCAAATGATTAGCAATAGTATTTTATGCGAATGCAATATTTAATAATTAGAAATTTCATCTGTATTTAATATTTTTAAATTATGATCGATGCAATCGATTTCAATTATGTTTCAGGATTAATATTCATCTCTTTGTGAAATCGCAAATCGAAGAGCTCGAAAATTATTTTTATTTGATGAATTTATATTTTAGATTATTTTATTTGTTTATTTGTTGTCGAATTGTGATATGGGCCATATTTTAATTGTTCCATTGAAATTTGCCTTTCATTCAATAGAGCATAAATGGGGTTACTAGAAAGAATGCAAAATCAGGCTGAGCTATCACTTAGATAAGTTAAAGAAATGAACGAGGGATTTATGGAGGGGATTGAGATTGCTTCCGCATTTCCGAGATCAATGGATCTTGCCAAGCTTCTGCTCTTTAATGGCTTTGCTTTATTCGGTAGGAGGTTGGGAGAGGGGGGGGAGGGTAAGAGTGAAGAGAAGGGGATTAATGGAAGAGGTACAGATGGATTAATAATGTAATAGAGCGGAAGCGGTCAGGATCTGTTGTTTATGTCTCCGCTTGAGTGCAGTCGAATATGGAGAACGCTGGACGAATGCATTCTAGTTGCGGGGCATTTCTCGACGGATTCTGGTATCTGGTAATGGCCCAATCCATGCTGGTCAGCGATCTACAGTTGGCTCTCTTAAGGTTTTGTCGCTCGCTTATTGGTGGTATTAGCAAAAGTCCGGAGATGAATCGAGTGCCAGGCGTCTATGAACTCTCGCTGAAGGAATCTCTCGATACAGGTAGCCCAGGTGTGGTCCGAAAAACTGCTTTCTTTCGTTTAGTTCTTGAGTTTGCATGCGATCCTCCTTTTATTTACTTCTTTCCCACTTTCTATTCCACTTCCTTTTATTTACTTCTTTCCCACTTTCTATTCCACTCTTTCACTTTTTTATTCTTTTTTATTTATTTTTTATTTTTAATTTTTTTTGTTGCTGTTTTCTATTTTTTATTTGTTTGCAATGCAGCAGTACGATCACTGTCATCTATGCTGATAAGGTTGCTAGTATTGTCGTCCTATATTGATCGATATTTCGAATAGGCTGACTACAATTTCTCTTTTAAAAAAATTATGCAATAAAGCGGAGGAAATCTGCAGTGGAAATAGCGAGACCCTGCTATTGAACAAGCCTTCATTCGCCCACTCTTCCGAAGAAGTGAGGCATAGGAGTGGTTGGTCATCTGATAGGTAACGAACTATTCCGTTTGCTAGGAACGGTGAGGTCCTACCATCTTCTCCTTCGCAGAAGTAATGACTCGTCTAGAGTGTTGCAAGGCTACCGCGAAGGTGATCCTTTATGCTTTCATTGTTTATATCTCATTAATCCTCTTTTGATTAATCTCGTTCCCGCTAGAGGTAAAGTAGTTCCCATAAGAATCCTTGGGATGGGGTCCTTGTACACACCCAACTTTGTATATCGAAGTTTTGACGCGTTGTACTTCAACTTGGTGAAGATGCTCGGCAATGAATTTGTGGGCAACAATTTAAGCTTGAGGCTAGCCGTAGAATCTCAGGTCTTAAATAAGCCCGGAGGGTATATTCCCACAACCTCATCTGGCCATGATTTTATCACACATCCTGAAGGTCAGTGATTTACTGAGGAATCCTATATATCTCCGGTGATAAGTTTTTCTTTTTTGCTAGAACAATGGCCAACTTATACGACAAAGGTGTATTATCGAATATGAATGAGAACGATGTTGGAGTAGTAGACCTCTAGGTGCATCAAATAATGACTCATTTGCGTATTATTAGATCATCTTGTCTATGTGAATGTTCTGTGGCATGGTGAGGTGTTTATAACGCCAACCGACTGTCTATAATCACTTTAAAAAAAGCGTTCGCTTTTATTGTCTCCTCTGTTATGCTTATGAAATTTCTTATATTTATTTATTATTGTGTGGATACGATTGCAGTGGTATGCTTTGGAAGTCGATTTCTAGATATGAAATCTTTAAATTAAAAAAAAGGCGAAGAAAACAAATTGTGAGGGATGAAGATATGAATTTATAAAGAATCTATATCATTTCACAATTGAAAAACGTCTTCTGAAGCGTATTGCTAGTTGTGAAGTTGTTATCGATGTACATGCATGATAGTGGGCGATTCATATGTTAGAAGTTTTTTTTTTCTTTTTTAAATTTCGATTCCTTATCGTTTTTAGCACCGCCCTCCTCCTTCCCCTCCAATCTCCTATCATATATATTGGTTTTTCTTCATCAATCAAAGACAACATACGTGGATCGTTATGCAACATAAAGGTTTTTTTTCTACCTTAGGAATAGGAAAAGGTAAAATGAGCAAAAATTTGCTTCAATTCTTTTAATATTTATATTTAAGCAGTACACTTCAATAATTTAAACACTTTTATGAAGAAAAAAAACAAATACTTTGGTTGACAGATCAACTTTGAAAGATACCTAATTGTGCCGGGGAATCTATATTCATTTTCATTTAGTTATTTCATTGGCAAAAATTCGAATTGCAAAAAGCAAATCTTTACAGAAGATTTTTATAGTCAATGAAAATATAAATCATGACCGATTTTAATTGATTGTAATTGATTATAACTCTAATTATAATTAATAAGTGTGTATTTCCTTTCAATTTTACATCATAACTTTATGCATAAATAATCAACTTCCCTTTAACTATGGCGATGTTGGCTTACCAATGATTTAGATTTTCTTTGAATTTTTGTTTTTAGGTTAATTATTTTTGAGAAATTATGAAACTGAATGGACAATGAACGGGATTATAAAAAAACTTCTTCGTTTACTTTTTCACTCGTTAGCTTTAAAGTATAGCTGACAGTTAATTCCGGTGCAATTCCGAATTCCGGTGCGATTCTGAATCCTGATGTAATCCTAAACTCTAGTGCGAACATTTTTCCAGAATCCAATCTCTTTCTGCGGCTATCACAATTTGCAGTAGAAATCAAGAAAAAAAAGTGTTTCAGTCACATCTTACACCACCTATATACACTATACGAAATATTGAAATATATTTTGTTTAGGCGCCGTTCGTCGACAACGTCGCGTATTGGACACATCATCGGCATATGTACGTGGCGAAGAGAATCTTGGCTTATGGCGACCACGTGGTGATTCTTTGATCTTTGAACATCAATGGGAACTCGAGAAACTTACACGCCTACAACAGGTTTTTCATTTGATATTTGAGATCATGTATAGTCTCTTGTTTTTGAGATCAAGCCAACTAGCATTGGTGATATTTTTTTATAAGGAAAGGGGTGAGTGGAAGATTATTGGCTTTAAGTGGTACTTTATAAGTGGTGCAGCATTTTACAGAGGTTAGAGCTCAAGTTTGTATGTCCCTTTTTTAGGTTATTTTGAAATTTGGAGGGAAATATTTTGAAGGGGATATTAATTTCATTATTAAGATGTATTTATCGTTTCTTATCCTATTTTTTATGATATTACTGGAGATGTAATAAGAAATTCTTTAGGTGGAAAGAGTACGATTGTTCTTACGATTACGTGAGAAATTAAAGAAGAAGGATAAGAAGAAAGAGAAAGAGAATAGCGACGAGGTAACGACACCTGTTTCACCTACCGAACCGAAACGTCCCATACCTGAAAAGGTGACACTAACTGAAAAAGAGGCCGGCATTGTGAAGAAAGTCCTTCGACTTATCAGACAACGTGTTCCTATGAATAAGGAACCACCTACAGGCAAAGCTACTGTACGTTTTTTTCTTACTTCACTTCTCTCATTTAAGAAAAAAAAAATAATAATAAAAATAAAATAAAAAGTTTATTTCCACCGAAATTGATGCAGTAAAAATTATTATTTATTTCCTTTTTCGAATTTAATTGGTTTGACTTATTTTTTAATAAAATATACCTTAAAAACGCATTTTCCCATAGATCTTACAACAATTTCAATTAAACAAATATAGTAATGCTAAATATTTGTTTTCTTCATCGCTTAATTGTTTCTAATTTTTCTTGCTAAATTTTCGTATAGAATTGCAGTTCTTTAACAAAAAACTTGAATTAAATTAATCAATAAATCAATATTATCTATTGTCTTTTGGATTGAAAATGTAAATGTTCTCTATTTGATTCCATTAGTGTTATGCTTGTTGAGATCTAGAAAACTCCGGAATTTACAACGGAATCGCTATGCTTCTTTGAACTGGATTGTTGTCGAGGCAGTTCTTTTCCTTTGTGAATTTTCTCAAAGATCCGGAATCGGAACGTTTTTTTTTTTGAAAAATTCCATTTTGATAAGCAATACTATTGGACTAGTCAATGAAATTTTGTTGCAACGGATTGGTTTTCCGTTTTTTTTTTCAGGAAAATTCAGCGTTTCAGAATTGTTAACAAATAGAGCCGATACTGTACACTAATTCGGATTAGTGTACAGTATTTTGGCTTGGGAGATGCGAGCAAAGAATTTATGCTTAGAGGAAGAACTCATGATGATAAAGTTGGAAAGAAAAAATTCGATGACCCTCTTTCCCCTTCCCCTCCCGTAAGAGGGATAATTTTGTCGAAATGTGGTCCTTCACAAAAAAAGTCGAAAAATAGTTCCCCGACCTGAACCCGCAGGGAAACGCGATTATATATGATATTATTGGCGAGTGAATGGGTAAAATCCTCCTTCGGTGCCTCATCGTGGCGCAGTTTCGATAATCCGGCCTATCAAGTGATCAAGTGAATGGGTATACGATTGAGTCGATTTGTATGTTCGTAAACGAATAATGTGTTCGCCATTTCAGGAGATGGAACAAAGTGACCAGAGCTCATCGTCGCTTGGCGAAAGTATCACAAGTCCCACTGCAGAAAAGTTCGCGCTTTTTGCGGCTTTTTTTTCTTTAATTTTATCCATTTCGCTTAAAATTTGCATCGGTATTGCATTTTATTTATTTTTTTCATGTCATTTACATTGTGTGTAGAAGGCATTCTGTAAGTTTGTCCCATACAACTTCAGCCAAAAAGTTAGAAGAGAAAGGGATGTCAAGGCATATGGTGCGACTTTTGAAATCAAAAGTAGTTGATTGCTATTATTTTCGGGCAAATTAACTCTATCATCTAGAAAGAGCGAATTTGCACATAAAGAAAGAGCGAATTTTTAGCACGAAAACAAATGTATAGAAAACAACTGTGAATGTGATAGAATTCTTTACTGTTTACAGAGTTTTCCAATAGAAATTTTAGAGTCTTAATGCCTGTTGTGTAACATTTTAACAATTCAAACACGTTGAGAATGCCGCAACTCTATCATTAGCGTCCTTCTATAAGCGGTCGATTTTGTTTAATAAGGATGAAGCCTCTCACGTCGTGAATAGCACTGGGAATTGAAGATTAGGTTCTTATGAAACTCTACAGTGGTGATTTCTGAGATATTATTTACTGCTGATGTTGTGCGAGTTTTTAGGGTTGACGTTTGTCTACTATACCAAGTGTAGAATTGGTGAGGTCACGAACTATGATGAGTGGTGTTGGCACTTGAAGACCTGAGGTCGGGAGCATCCTAAACGATTTTCGATGCTTCTTTATGAAAATTTTTTCGAAAATTAATAATAATTGTAGGAAATGCTTATTATAGAATTTCATATCAAAATAATAATTGAAAACTTTATTCAAATTCACTAAAAGAAAGTTGATCTATTATAAAGATGGCGAGAATAGAATAAAATATAATAAATAAAAATAGGGTGAATAGAATTGTTCTTACTACAGGAATGGCGATAGTGTGCTATTGAAATCTTCACCGTCCGTAGACTTATTGGGTAAGTCGCGCTCAAAGTCAAATCAAAATTTGATGACTAGCTCGGAAGGTGGTGAGGCTGACAGTGGCATGAAACGGTCGATGAGTGGCAGCCGCATCTCACAAATGGCAGCACTTGTACCCGAGGTATGGATATAGTTTTGTTGAATGTGCTATTAAACTATCGTGCTTAAAGATTTGCAGGAAAATGAGGCATCAGGCCGTTAGATGAAGAGGTCACTTGGCCAAGAGGGATCAGGGTTTCAGGTTTCTTCAGTTTTCTAAGACCCGGGCATTTATTTCTATCCTCTTAGTAGTAAGTTAGTAGGATTTTCGTATATGTTTCCCTTGTTCGTAATCCATATGCCACATGAGTGATCGAATACAACTCCCCTCAATGCTTACGACGACAGACCCTACTGGATCGTATGTTAACCGATACTCTCTATGGACCACCTTTCTCTTTCGTCGGTTGTTGATAGCTTTTTGTCGAGATAGTTCATTCACCTAAAGAGGAATTTGATGAATCCATCAAAGTGCATCAAAACGATCTAGTGAACTTGTTTTGAAGAGTCCGAGGGAATATTTCAAAAATGATGCGATTATAAAAGACTTGAATGCCTATTCATTGAAATTTTAATCACTTAATTGTTTTTATTATATTTTTAAAATAAAACAAAATGATATTCGAATCATTCGTTGATATCCGTAGTTTTTTTTTTCATAAAATATTATCCGATAGTGAAACTCGTAATACGTATCGTTACTTCATTTATAACGTTTGCTGACTTCTCAGCTGTATAATTTCTCCTGTGGCTATCGACAATGTTTCGGCACCATTCCATATGTAAATTAAGAGCACGCATTCCATATGTAAATTAAGAGGATGCTTTCCATATATAAATTAAGTGGACGCATTCCATATTTAAATTAAGAGGACGAATTTTGCAGGTAACTGAAGAACGAGTTGGTGTTGTCGTTTCAAAGAAAGGTTATATGAATTTCCTGGAAGAAAAAACGCAAGGTTGGATCAAACGATGGGTTGTCGTCAGGAGGCCCTATATTCTATTGTTCCGCGATGATCGAGATTTGGTTCGTTGCAAAATGGCTCTTTAAATTGATTGCAATTAAATTTCATATAATACTATTAGATAATCCTCAAATAGATAGCTGCTACTTTTTTAGTGGTCCTCTAGTCCACATTCCGACTCCATCAGAGTGGATTTCTTACTTATTTTAAAAGTTCCAAAAAAAATTCTATCCGTTGACAATTACATTTTCCAACGATCAGCAATCCGGTTTTTTTCATCGGATTATTACAGCAGTCCCAAATTTGAGAGATAAGATGATAGATGATAATTGATAGATGATAATAAGATAATAATTTGAGAGGTAAGATGATAGATGATAATTGATAGATGATAATAAGATAATAATTTGAGAGATAAGAAATTTGATAGATAAAGAAGTTAAATATTATAGGTGGTACGTGGAATAATAAATCTAGCAAATGCACGGGTGGAATATTCGGAGGATCAGCAAGCAATGCTCAAAGTACCCAATACGTTCTCCGTATGCACCAATCATCGTGGATTTCTTATGCAGACTGTCACCGATGATCAGGTCTCAACTATTCCTTCCTCTCTTTCCCTTTGTTCTCCAACCCTCACCTCCCCTCCCCCTCCTCCCTCCCCCCTCCCCCGTCTCTCTGAGTGCTTTAAGTTTAAAAATTTTTTTATAGGAGAGTGGACATAGAAAATTCTATAATGGAAACTACTTAATATTTTTGATCCATTTGCATTAATATTTTATCCATTTATTTGATCCATCAATTAATATTTTTATCCATTTATTCATAACTTCCCTTCTTTCCAGCTACAAACATATTATAAACACAGAACCACTATTGTTCAATTTAATAATATCTTTGATAGTTATCTCTAATATTATTATATTCACAGGTCTGTTACATTTAATTTTCGGCATTTATTCGGCGTTTGATTTGGTAGAGGACGGGTCATAATACCATGGAATCCCATAAAGTGAAGGGGAAGCCTCAAGGAAAAAGTTCCCACTTGAGCTCCTCAGGAGCGGAAAACCAGAATATCAGAATCTCGAACACAAAAAAACAACCTTACGGTAGTTCAATGATGTGAACCTCTTCAAACGATCGTCAAGAATATGCACTAGGTAGCCAAAGTCCATTTTTATCTTAAGTGGCGCATCCAACTATCGAAAAACACTTCCGGTTGAGGCAGTGATTTCCGTTACAATCCGTTATCACCGATTCATTCCATTCTGAATAATCATCATTTACCATCAAAAGCCATAAAGCTAATTCTATTCCCCGTCTTTCTGCTTTGATTGCAGCCGAAAATCAGTTGCAAATGTTCACGTATTATTGCTTCAATTCGGTCATACAACCGCTATATATTTTAACTATAAAGAATATAAATGTGGCGATAATTTTTTCAATTAGAAAATTGAGGATTTTTTTCTACCTACGATAGAATAACCTGAATAGGTCACCGTAGTTTTTTTACATATAAAATATCTATTCGTTGTTTGAAATAAGTTCAAATAAAATCATTGAATTAAATAAAAATTATAGATGTATGATTGGCTGTACGCGATCAATCCATTGCTTGCGGGTCAATTACGATCAAAGATGGGTCATACCGGAGCGGCTCCAATTTAAGGAGTCAAACGGTGTTATGCTGTTACTTTATACGAGTTCATTCATTCTTTGCAGCACTCACTTCGCCTCTTTATTTCGTTCCTCTTCCTGCATTCTCTATCGCTCTTATTTAATTCTTTAATTACGCTTTGCTCTATTTTCAACGCTTAATTGTGTCTGTGTGTCTGTGTGTGTGTGTGTGTGTGTGTGTGT
>QEWY01000888.1:582590-596051 GCA_006503575.1 Baylisascaris schroederi
AAATTAGGATGAAGTAGCGAACAAATGCGACAGATGCGACTATTTACTATCTTAGTGTTTCGCAGTCGAAAATGAATTTTTATCATAAAATTTTCATTAGCAATGTTTTATATTTGCTGTATTTCCTACTCGAAAAGGTATAGAGGGGCACTGTACCTTTTTTTCTCACGAGTGAAAATACAGCATTGATAATACTATATTAGCATATCTATTCTTTCAATTTATGCTCGAAATTGAAAAGAAATGCACTCAAATTTGACGATTAAATAATTCAACTTAAGTTTGAAATATCAACTAATAAATCTTATTGGAATATTAAAATACAATTGGTTTGAATAATTCGAATAGTCTGGATAACGGTTGAGAACGCATCGAAAATAGAAAATCGCAAATTTTATTTCTTATAAATGAGCATCTTTTTGATCAAAATAATTAAGTTTATTTTATCTCGCGCATATGTTCGCAGAAAAAGATAAATTTTAATGACTATCGCAAAATAAATATTTTAATTAGGAGGAGTTTAAAAAAGTTTTTTTTTTTTTTAATGAAAGGTTTCTATTGATATTGCTGCACATATTGAAGAAAAATATTTGGGAAATATTTATAGGATGCATAATGTTTTATTTTAAGCAAAAAATAAGGCGAAATATTTGAGAAAGATGTTTCTGAGCTATGAGCTGATAAAGGTTATCCCAAAGTATTATAAGAAAATCCTGAGGTTTTAATCCATTAGAAGAGTCTAAAGGGGATCCGTGTTAAATTATTCCGCTCATGGTTGTATGTCTATAGTTGAATCTAATTCAAACTTTTACTCAAAGCTGATTTTATATTACTTCTATAGTTTACTAAAGTAATTTATTAATGGTTTATGTTAATGCGCTTCAGACATGATCCTCGCCTATTCAATAAAAAATCACATTATTTTATCGCTATCGTTCCAATTCCATTCTCCCGATTTGAATTTTTTCTTCTCATTTATGGATTGATCTCTTCTTGGTACTTCTTCACAATAGAAAATTTATGATTTAGATTTATTTATTTATATAAAAATAACCAAAAATCGACTATTACTTTCGATGAGTTGACTCCCATTATTGAGGGCAAGAGATCAGATTTGTCAATTTGTTCTATATAGATATCGATTCTATAGGAATGGATTTTCTGTGATTCATTCGAAAAATTATGATTTAGAATTTTCTGTTACAGTTAAATTAAACATATCATATTCTTATATGCTAGAGTGTTGTATTTTAGCCATTAGAAAAAGTCTTTGGACCACATCTTCCTCAGTGACGTTTGCTTAAGGTTAACTCAAATTTTAGCCAAAAGAGAGGCTGTTGGAATTTGAGAATCTTAAGCTCTCACTGATGGATTTCGGTTCCAAATTTTGGTGGAAGTGTTCACAATTAATTGTCAATAGATTTGAGCATAATGGCAGATAGCGTCCAAGGAAAACCTCTCTACTTCCTCGACCTACCTGTCGCTATGTTCTTTTAAACGGAATCTTTCGAACTGAAGTGGTTAGCCATTTCCTAACCGGAAGGATTCTATCCACTGTGAATGCCTGATTTCCATGTCAGCAAATTCCTACTATTCGAAGTTAGTAGCGCTTACGTGAAGATAATATTGTGAAGAAATACCACAACAGCCATTTTCTCATGATTTTGTTCTAACTTTATGTATGTGTTGGTGCTAAATGGTTTTTATCGTAGTCCTCTATTAGTTAATTTATTGCTGCTATTCCACATATAATTTCATAATTTCCATATATAATAATTTCCATTGATATAATAATTGATATAATTTCCATTGATATAATAATTTCCATTTCGAATTTCTCGCTGATCCGTAGAAACGAATAGAAATTGATTCAACCAATCTCATTTATTACATCTATATTTCTCTGTTATTCTTTGAGTTTTTTTTTCTTATTTATTTTTATTTTTCTTCTTTTTTTTTTAAAGCACCGATACATTCATTCATCTTGTTACAACGCTAAACGCTGATTTTGCAATTCATATCTGTATAAATAATTCATTATTGCTGCAAAACAATTTTAGTTGGATTGAGAGTCACGCAATATATTAACAATATTTAAAATATTAGAACGATTTATTTATCATAATATTGAATATAAAATAATTCAACAAATAATATGCAAATTATATCGAAATTAAAAATAATGCATAAATGCAAAAATGCTTCGAAATACTCCCTTTTTAATCAATGGGATCAGTGATATAGACCCACATCTTATGTCTAACAAAAAAAAAAGATTTTCGTAAATTTTATGAATTTATATGGTTGCTCGCTGTCTCTCAATCAAAAGATATAACGAAAAAAGTAGTTGGTTATCACATCAATATGTATTACTTGAAAATTGGAGGGGAAATTTTGAGAAAAAATAAAAATAAAACATCTGAGATAATGGTTTTTGTAAACTTTGACAAAATTGATCCCATGCAAAAAGTTTGTGCAATAATAGAAGGAAGTAGTAGCTGTGTACAATTTATATCTGCCAATAATCTTTTCATAATAGCAAAATACCTACCCATCAATGCTTGAGAAATAAATAAATGGGAAAATGTGTTTAAGCAATTAGTTAAGCAATTAGTATTTCTGCAATTTCTCTCACTAGGCCAACCACTAGCGCCAAATGTCAAGTAATAAAATGTGCCCAGTAATATATCAATATTTCGATCGATTCGACCATTCATTAAAAACTGCGAAATATTTACTTCTGTGATACGATCAGTGCGGAAAAGAATCTAGCTAAGCTGACAATGTTGCAAATTTCTAGGCATATTTGAGTGCCTATTTTGAGCCTCAATCTTGAACTTGATATATTAATTTCAATGCTGACAAGATAGAACATCGGAGAGTTCACATTATATTCCTCAAATTTTAGAAGTATAGCTTCATTGGATTCAGACTTCAAATACTCAATAAACAAAGAAACACATAAACATAGAATCCATAAACAAAGATGCAACTTTGTCATTAAAATATTACGCTTTTGGAAATGCAAATTTTTAAATGCGCATAAAAAATATCGATATGGAAATTAAGTGATATGATTTTATCAGAAATGATTGCCAACAAATATATTCGGTCGGATGTGTATTTAACTGCTAGAAGACTATAAAGACAGGCTACCGAATTAAAGTGAAATTTCGGAATGCTAAATGTCGGCGATTTTACTAAAATTTTTATCGGAAAAATATGCTTCAAAAAGGATTCAAGTTCATCATTTTAATAGAAATTCGAAGATGTAATAATTTTCAGGTAAGTGGCCTACAACAACCGTTTTGGCCTCACTCAAATAAACCAATTGCTTTTCTTTTTTTAGATGAAAAAAGAAAGGGGAGGCGGAGGAGGAGGGGTTGGAGGAGCGGTGGGGGAAGATGAAACCTGGAATTCCGATATCAACAAATCCGATTTTTTAAAATTTCTATGAAATTGGAGACATAAACAGAGCAATAAAAATGCATCACATATAAAGCTTAGAGAATAATTAAATGCGAAACAAATTGCGCAACATTATAACACATTTGAAAGAAAAAAGAAGCTCACATTCCAATAGCATCGAACCAATCGATTTTTTTTTGTTATGATCAATGAAGTAAAATATATTTAAATGCATAAATAAATATACTATGAAAAAATATTTAATTTTATTAGTTAAAAATTTTAATAGACCTATCAGTCGATCATATGCTCTAATATTGGGAAAACTATTATTAGATAAGAGCCGATCGAATTTCACAGGAAATTCGGAGCGATTGTTCGAATTTTACAATACAAATAGATGATTTGGAATAGTAGAACAGATGCAAGAAAAATTTCCATACTTGAAATTTTAAAAATCGAAAACCGAAATCAATTGAAGTTCACATCAATATAAGCATGAGAAATTTTCACACATCCAAAACTTGAAAAAAATGGAAAAAAAAATTAAATTGATCTTTTTAGCCGATTAACTATTAACGTAATCTTCAATCACTTCAATAGCCGAGTCTAATCATTAAAATATACTATGTGAAACATATTAATAACAAATTTAGGCATAATTAGTGCTATATTAATAAGATAAATACTTTTCATCAACTCTTCGTTAATTCTTTGTAAAATTCAATAAGCGTGATGCTTAGATCGAAAGAAAAAGATCCGAATTTTCTGGATATCTTTAAAGAGAGTCTAAAATATTCACTCGGAAAGTAGTGCTATTGATGAAATTTTAAATTGTTTAAATAAATAAATAGAGTCTAAAAGAACTTTTTTGAATTGAACTCACTGATAAGATAACTTCATCAATATTATCAATTATTCATCATCAATAAATTATCGATCCGAATCATAGCAATGGTTTACGATCCTCTACTTTAATTGCAGATAATGGCTTTATCGTTATAAGACGTTGTCTATTCGAAGGTTTCATACGGAAAGTCACATATGTATATAATATACTTCCTAAAACACTAACGTTTATACCGATGAAATTCGTCCATTGGAATAGATAGTCTCCTGATGAGAACATTCCCACATATGTTACAAATAGATTCTATAAAAAAAATTCTGATTAATTGAAATGCATTATAGTGGTTTTTTTCTATTTTTATAATTAGTAAAATGAACTAATTTGTATTTGTATTTGTATTTCCATTACTGTATTTGTATCTTTTTATTAATGCTTTTAACATCTTAAACGACAAATCAACTTTATTTTTGCTTCCCAGGATCGAAGATAAAAGTTGAGCAAATGGGAAAGCGCATTAGATATGCTGACGCGATACGCGCTTTTGCAGTTTTGCCCTCAAGTTTCGTGATGCACTAATAGATGATAGAATGCAGGGCACTTTCGATTGACTCAATCGTTCCTATAAACCATCTAAAAAAGATTCACTTTTTTGATTGGTTTTGTTTAAAATGCGAGCAAATTTTCTCTTATATCTTTCCTCGATGTTGATTGATCAACGTGGCATACGGTTTATGAGATCATCCCACCACGGATATTATACCTATCCGAATTCCATAAATTTGGCCTCAGTAACTGTCGCATAAGTTGTCGGAAATTATTCGACAAACAAACAAACACAGACGCAAACACAGACTCTCTAAAGTTCGAGTAAATTTTAAAAGAATGCAAGAATGAAACATGAAAGGAAATGACCAACCTTGATAGGGCCTATACATGCAGTCGTTAGAGCACTATTATAGTGCGTACATAACACCACCGAATAGTTCAATAAAAACCCGCAAACACATGATAGTAGGAAACATATTATCACAGGCCAACTTATACCTTTCGAAGTGATAAAATCTAATACCTGAAAGATTTAATCCTGATAAGAGACAACAAAACTATGACAATTGTTTATGGTCAGTAGGAGGATTCCAAGAAGATGACCTGCTAAGCATTTCTTTGGACACTGCTAAGGTAATATTAAAATATAGGCAAATCACTTATCATTGGATAGGGCATCAAACCCTCCTTATCAAACGCGTTATCAGTGGTCATCAAAAGCCATTTCAAACAACAGAAAAGGCCGTCGAAAAACTGATATGAAAAAATGTCGGGAAAATAAAAAATAAAACCTGATAAAGAAACAACCGAATCAATGCAAAAGAAGATAAAACATCCTCATAGCTATGAAAATATGCCGCAGCACTTTTCCGCATTTGATAAGAAGCTCAATAACTAGATAATTTGAGCATATATCATCTTATCGGATACAAAACGACTGTATTACATCTATCTATACCATACTGATTGTCGTACAACTTAGGATTATAGTTGAATGGGCTTTTTGTTGTATGATTCTAGAAGGTGATAAATGAAAGCTCAGTAAGAGTCCGGTACTTTTTATGGGAAAAGGCGGGGAGATGGGAAAAATAGAAAGGGAAGGGATGAGGAATCCCCAAAAAATTTGAGAAAAGTAGGATATCACCTGCTTCAACTATCAATATGCGAAAATAAATAAAAAACGATTCAAATAAATCAACCTTGTTGAACTCATCAGTGAATATAGCAAGTGCAATTGCTGGTAATAACATAAATAAAGCATTATAATAAAGTAGTCCATATTTTCCAAGTTCCTGAAAGAATATTCTCCATTACTATTGCAATATTAGTGCAGGTAACCAAACCCCTCCTTAAATATTGAGTCGTTTCCTAACTTCTGCTCACATTATTCATTTTCTCTTCCATTGAGCATTCATGTTTTATGACTGCTTTATAAACATAAAACAAGGCACAATCATAATACTACTTCAAGGTCCACATCCATGTGCTATATCCATAATTCCCATCCTAGGCAATCCATCCTTATTCGATTCCGATCTAATCTTACTCGGAACCAACTTGAAATGCATTCCACATAGTTAACGTACTACTGTCTACTAAATGTCTTTATTGAACCTTCAAACCATTCTATAAATACCAGGCAAAGAAATGACTTATTCTCAATGAAATCGATTACTGCGTTTTCTTAGATAAAATTACCTATCTAATGTTTAATTTCTTATTCATTAATACTTCAAAATTATGCGATTTGAGGAGAAAAAAATATAAAATGAAGAGATCGATCAAATAAAACTTACTTTCGCTTCTAATTTCTGTTTCATAAAAACACCATTTGCTGCCGTACAAATATCATTCATAAATATTAGTAAATATCCGTATACATCGAACGTCAAATCATAACTAAAATGATCAATCAATATCATTATAGCCGCAGGCAAGATCTCGTAGTTTGAAAGGCAAATCGGTTTGTAAAACGACTGTATCTTAAAAATGAAATCCAGCAGAAATGAAACAAAATGGTATCAAGAAATTTCACACCCCATAAAATATAAAGTTTGTGGAATCGGTAGTATACAAGAGGGACTAATTAACTCGTTTAACAACATTACTTATAGACTAATTAACTCGTTTAACAACATTACTTATAGATCAATTAATAATAATTCAATCATGATATCTCGCGTAGATGTTGTCTGCCTCAAATCGATATGAATGAAATCATCAATACTTAAATATTTTAATATAAAACATAAAGAAGTCCATTTCAAAACGATAACCCCTCCGATTAGCACCAAAGAAAACAAAAACTATTAACTAACATTGCGGCGATAATCGAACCAAGTATCATCAAGCCAACAGAAACACGAATCGCAAACGATGCTTTCACCCTAAACTATACTCAATATTATATCCGGAATTGCATACATACTCAGGAAGACCCATTTGTATCCAATAAGGTGAAGTAACTCGAAGAGAAATCTCGCATGCGAAGACTTAATCTTCGCATTCCATGTCTTGAAAATGCGAACATTTTTCAAAATCTTCAAAAAACCTCGTAAAAACTTCAAAAATATATCCAGCTTTCGCATTATAATGCCTCCAAAGATTTATTAAACCTTCGCATGCGAAAGCTCTTTATTTATTAAATCTTCGCATGCGAAAGCTCTCTAAGTTCATTTCCGTGAATCCTGTTCTAATATAAATCAAAATATTCGGTCGGCACCATTTGAGGATCACAAAAATGAGCTTATTTTTGCTTGGTGATACGCCATCCTTATAAAATTTTTAGAAAGCTTAAGTGCCGACGGATGCTCTCATAACCTTCTAAGCTACACCACTCACCTTATCGATTTATGCTTAGTGTCATCCCAAATCGATTCATAATATTCAAATTCTATTTGCTTATATCTTTAATGCAAATTTAGGCGATCATTCAAAAGAAAAGAAAAATTACACCATTCGGATGAATTGTCCAGTGGAAGATTTTTGGAGAAAAAAGCGAACGATCCCAAGAAGGATACCCAAATGAAGGGAAGGGAAAAGAGTAATGCAACAAAATAGTTACGATTGACAATATTATAATAGCTCTAAATTCCAAATTTATTCAGGATAAGTGGCTCTCTATACCAAAAGCATTAGCGACTCTAGATGGGATACAATGAAAATTGGCGGAAGTAAGATTAATAAATTAGTTAATTACGTCTCGACTAAACAATATACAAAAAATTTTATAGTTTTACTCCTTTCTTCCTTGTTTATATATTATTCATGAAAAATTTCTTAGAGGCTTCAAATAATTCAGGTGCATATTGCCAACCAAGTACCTCCTATCTACCTGTCGCTCCCGCTCCGCTCCCCTCTCCCCATCTCTTCTCTAAACAGAATACTGAGGAGTTCCAATAAAACAAAACAGTAGATAAATAAATAGAAAGAAAATGAAAGAGAACAAATGAAAAATAAACAAATGAAAAAAAAATTTGCAAAATTAAATAAGCAAAAATATGAATAACTAGAAAAAAAAAACTAAACAAAACTATTAAATAGGGAATGATTAAATAAACTTAAAAAAGAAACAAACCCTAAAATTATATATTCAAGTATCATCGTCATAACGATAGAAAAGCGTCGTAATACCGTAAACATTGGTAAGCTGGAAACAATGAAGTTAACCTCAATTTTTTATTATGTTATTCAATAATCTAGCATGGATAACTCCACATTCCTCTTAAGATGAATTATTCTGCATTAGATCCTCAGGCAAATTGGCTACGATATCTGTTTATGTTAACTTCGAAAGATCTAATTACCGTAAACATCACCAAAAGCAGTTTAACAATGAATTCTCACTCAGCTAAAAACCTCAGGCAGTACAGAATAGGAAGCTAAGGGAATCGATTTAATCTAGACAGATGGCTGTCACAAATGATAATTTCTCTAAACGAATAAAAGCACCAACAGCCGTAAGCATATCACAAATTATAAGTCAGAAACAAAAGATCTATACGCAACTTTGTGTTTTTATCATTATTAAGCAATAATTTTGTTTAGGAAAAAAAAAAGAGTTGGAAAATTTTTCAGCACTATAGCACAAATAAAAGTGAAAATATTCAACGATAAAAATCATTTTTTGCAAAGAATTAAAATATTGGAATTTAGATTGCATAGAATTGAAAACAATTAGAATTGAAATTATAAGGAATGAAAAAACAATACGATATGAACTGCAGCAAATTTGAAAAATTTTGCAATGGGAACTAAAAAAAATTTTAATATATCAATGCCAGAACGAATGCAAAAACTCATGTTTCTATTATGTAAATCAATATAAAAATTCTTTCATCTGTTTTATTCTCTTCACGAAATATTCATAATCCATTTGATTCACTCAATGATTCAGCTTATTTGTGACGTCATTTTTCGCCATTTTTACAATTCTCCGTTTCCGGTCTAAAATTTCCGGTTCCGGAAAACTTTACCTCAATAGATCAGCGTTTATAGTGTCCGGCATGTCGCTACTTTAAAATACAAAAAAATTAAAAATCTTGAAGTAAAGAAAAAAACAACTATTAAAAGAAGATCGGGGATATTCTCTTTTCAAAATCGATTCCCGAACGTCCTAGAAGCAATAGCTGCAGTCATACGAATTGAATAAATACTTACTTGATCCTTTGCGTTCCTCCAAGGCCCGATATTAGGTTCAACACATAGATCAACGGTAACGGAAATATCTACAACGAATTCTTTTCTCTCACTTTCACTCTAATAAATAATGTAATAATTATTGATTGAAAATGATAAGTTGAAAATTAATGTAATAATTATTGATTGAAAATGATAAGTTGAAAATATCTTCTAAATGAATATAAGAAAGGTAGGATGTAAATAAAAACTACTGTTTCCGGGTACTGTAGCCATCAATAAGAGCAGATGACCAGATTTGTGACCAGTAGAATGACCAATTAGCGACACGCTAATAAATTTCTTTACTTTTTAGAAGAAATTTTAGTAATCATCTCTATGATGCAATTGAGGAGTGCACTTTATAAATTATCTCTATAAATATATGAACGGCACAACGCTAATTTTCATTGGGCAAAAGGCCCTTTGAACGACTAGAAAAGGTTTGTTGGTATTAATTATGGAATCCGATCAAAACTTCCCTATTATCACTTACTCAATAAGCAATTCATATGGATGTATCGGCCGTAGGATAGAATAATTCAATTATTTCAACAACATTGTTGATATATGACGATAGCAATATCTAGTAGATATAGTTGCTATTGAGTAATTATTAAAATTTAATTAATGTAATTTACTTAAAACTTAATTAAAGCTTAATTAATTATAATTAATTAATTTTAATTAAGTAAAGAAGTGATTTTATGCTTTTACAAATTATTAGGAGAGAAATCACCTTTCGAGGAACGGTAAGATCGAATGAAGGAATGGAGACGATCCTAAATGAAGATGCAACAAATAAAATCAATACCGTTGCAAGCATTTGTCCAATTCCCGCACATAGAAATGATGGAAACCTGTAAGTGAAATAAATCTAGTTTAATTTTTTGAAAGTTGAAAACCGGATGGAAAGAATTGAAAGGTAGACACGATTCAATGAATAAGGAACAGGTAAACAGGTAAACAAGCAAACAGGTAAACAAGTAAACAAGTAAACAGGTAAACAAGTAAACAGGTGAACAGGTAGATGAAAGGAAAATTCCCTTCAATAAATGTATTCAGATTTGCAGAAAAAAACAACAATAACCAAAGAAAATCCAGCAATAAGAATAAAGGACACGAAGGCTAGTAGCTAAAATGGAAAGATATATGAAAAAAGAACATCAAAGGCAAATTCCGACAGGAAGATCTCGAAGATTGAGAATATAATGGGTGGTGGAAAAAAAATTTTGCAAATCCTTAATTGTTCTTAATTCATATGATCGGTCACATGGTAATCGTTTATTCAAAGACGAAAAATTAGATAAGACACCTAAATGGACCTTATCTTAGGCATATTTCAGTGAATTTTATTTAAAATTTTCGGCTTTTTTGAAAAAAATAAATAAATAATTAGAAATTTTAAGTTGAGATTAAAGTAATAATATTTCAAGTTCAAATTTATTTCAACATTACTCAAATAAAAATAATAACGCAATAAAAACTTCAAAAAAAATTAATAAATAAAAATAAATTCACAAATAAACAAATAAACAAATAAAAAATTAGCAACAAATTCATCTCCACAAATAGCAACTTATATGAAAAGATAGAAACTATGATCTTAACATCAATAACCACAATAAAATTAAAATTTACTTTCACATTACACCAGAATTTTTGGTAAAAATTTTGGTTCCCCTCAAAAATCTATGAGCTCATTTACAGATTGATCAAAAATTTCGTTTTAGATTTTAGAGAGCTCCAATATGATTTAGATTATCTTGCCTGATGGTCTAGCATTTGGTAATTTGATATTATTAGTGGAAAAAAAAATGACGGCTGTTTATTATGCGTTTAAAGGATGGATACCGCTTATGAATCTCCCAAATTCTGATTACAACAATTGCTACTTCCGTTTGGGATGTTCGTTGAGGAATTTTTGCACCCGAACACTTATTGGCATCTCATTGCGGACATGGAATAAGAAGCATAACAAATGCAAATTTATAACTATATGGAAAAATAAGTCTTAATAAATAATAATTATAATGGTATATCACTTGATCACTTGATAGGCCGGATTATTGATGAGGCACCGAAGGAGGATTTTGCAGCGGATAATGGTATATACACATAGTTAAGTTAAAATTATATCTGCACATATATGTAAATTATTGATGCACTGAAGTCTATAGCACGTTTCAAAATAGAAGGATTGACGTAGATCTTTTCGACGAGATCAACTGATGATATCTTATCAAGTTTTGTAACCGACTTGGAATTGGCAGAGAGACAGATATACAGACACGACACACAGACAGACACCAACACACATACTTGCTCAATGAGGGCGTTGCAATAATGTATTTTTTTGTAAAGTAAAATTTAAAGAATGGTATTAAAACTATAAAAAGAATAAAATAAAATCTCACCTAAGATTTGTAAGTAGGATTTTATTGACGAAAACGATAAGAATTGAACATATACCATAGGCGGCTGCAGCCGATATCCGCATAAGTGTTGATGTCTCTTCCATTCACAATCGGTAAATTCTGAAATTTCAATGAAAACCGTTGTGAATTTTTATAAATTTTTATGAATTTTTATGAAAATACGTTGATAGATGCATACTCTAATTGTAACTGAATTAATAAATTAAATCTACTTTTCGTTATTAGAAGAATAGATTATCGTTGCTTTGCATAGATTATTTCTATCTCATATTTCCACGTTCGATTATAAAAAAAGATTCAACGAAAATCTAATTAAACTTGCCAAAAAATTTCAAATTCACTCATTACCACATCAAACTTTTATAAGTTCTTCATGCATGACATAAAACGACCCTTTAAAAAATTCAGCGTTTCACTAAAAATTTTCAGCAACGAACTCATTGTTATATTACCGTATCCTTCAATTTATAAGCACTACCTTGGTGGATATACTTTTTTTTTCGAAAAGATACACTCGATGAAGAACATTAGCAATAAAAAAAAATAAAATTTTCCGAACGTTGCAAATGTAAATGCTGTTGAGCATATTATCTATTAAAAAAACTATCTGCCTCATTTAATTATTATAATTATTGCTTATAGTGTAAACTTTGATGTAACAATGAAGGCAGGATAATAGTCATCAATAAAATAAATAAAAAAAATAAATAAATAGATAAATAGATAAATTTCAGCTCAACAAATCAACCAGTCATAAATTTAAATATAATAACATATAATAAAAAATTATAACATCGATAATACGTGCTCAAAAAAATCATGAATTCACCTTTAACTGAAAAATGAATAAAGTGATTATTTCCTATTTTAAATATTTATAGAAAAAGAAAAACGAAAATAAAGTTGATATTAAATATCGTTGTTTCTCATATGAATACACGCATTTACGGAACATATATGAGCATATCGAAACATGTTTTTTGTTTTCCGATTACACAACGTTCATCTATACGAAGCGGAGCACATAGGTGATCGCATCAATCTGTAGCGGTGACCTTGACAGCAATCTGTCCCCCCTCTTCCCCTCCCCCCCCTAAGGATTTTCATGTCTTTGCACAGCTAGAATAAATCATGCAGAAGTTATATCTATCCACATAGGTCAATCACATATGCACTACCTCATCGGATTCTCCTTTATTTGAAGGAATGCTTATGTAAATTTCGGTGATTTTTTAAATCATAAAATTGAACAAAAAAAAACACCCGAAATGATGGAAGAATTATTTAAAAAAATAATTCGCTCAAATAAAAAACCATTTATATTGAAAAATTTATTTATTATTTATTTCAACGTATATTTATTTATTTCAAAATGCATATTTATTATAAATAATAACGATATATCATCTAATATCGTATGCTCAATTAAAATTGATTGCTGATATTGTAATATGGATATCATACGGTGATATAATGGGATATTATACTAAGAGAGTACCACAATTATAAATTTTGCAAGTTTCGACACTTGAATGGGGGGGG
>QEWY01000888.1:596787-675876 GCA_006503575.1 Baylisascaris schroederi
AAAAAAAAACAAAAGAAAACAAAAAATATGCAAATTTTAGTGCAATATTTATGTGAATAAATGTAGGATGTTCAAATAGTACAGCTGAATACATTTCAATCTCATAAATTGCAAATAAAAACATATTCTTGTCGAGCATTTTTTATTATTCCCTCCCCTATTCCCACTCCTTCATTTTTCTATCAACGGTGCTTCAATTTTTTTTTCTACTTCTTATTATTCCTCCGCCATCTACCTCCCAGCTCCTTTCTGTTTTATACCGTTCACATTTTAGCGATATCGAAATACATAATCCTCAAAGAAAAATTTCAAAACATTGAAAATTTTCCCACCAATAAAAATAGAAAATTTCAATCGCTATCAAAATATTATTTAGTAAAATAGAATCGAAAAATTTCTCCTAAATTCATTAAAAAATTTCAGACTTTTCAATATTTTGAAATTATGGACTATTTCAAATCCTAAATAAATTTCGATTGTTTCATTTATAATTTCGTTCCCCTTAATCGTTTCAATTTCAAATTCTCGTTCAAAGATCCCACATTCAGCTCTTCCACAGGTAATATCTCCTAAAAGAAAAAAAAATTTTATTATTATACAATGAAAATCTATACATATTTGACACCTCTCAATACAATTTAATAAAAAAAAACAAAATAAGAATATAATAACAAATAAAAATATTGAAAATTATTCGATTCCATAAGTAAGCGAGTTTTCGAGGTTAAATTGAAACTCATTCAGTGAGCTGAGCAGTTTCGCAAGGTAGGTCAAATAGTGTGGAGTCCTCAAAAATGATGGCTCATCATAGAGTTGCGCAGTGACCGGTGTCCAAGCCATCAACGGCAGCAGACCCGATAGTACGTGATCTCTGAACAACATCATATCTTATCACTAAAATACGACAACTTCAAGATGAATGCAAGAAAATGGAAAATAAGGTGGGAAGTTTTATCTTCTAATATCCTAAATTTGAAAGGAAATCCTTCAAAAACAAAAATCTGTGACCAGGATTTCCGGTATACGAAAACGCCGGAAAAGAAGGAAATAGATCTCCAAACATGCCTGAATTTCAAAAAAAAAAAAAAAAACGACGAAGAAAGAAGTAAACAAATCAGAAACCGGCAATCTCATCACACTTTCAAATTTAACTACACTTCATTTAACTATTCCGATTTTTACAAAAAAAAAAAGGAGAAGATAAAACTCACTGATAAAATAATTTCATGCCAAAATAAAATTTCCAAATTTCAAATTGTCACCAAAATTTCGTCTTAAAAATTTCAAAAAAAAATCGTTAATTTTATTACCTCACAGTAACGAGGATAAATAGCTGAAATTTTCCATCCTTGCCTAATGCCGTATTCGATGATATTTTCCTCACAAGTCGACAAGCATGCGATATCAACGAACGCTGTTCCCGTGTCAATTTTCTCGCATCATCCATACGTATCAACTCGAAGAACCATGCACATACTTTCTCTTAAATATTAATATTCAATATGGTCAAGTACCTAAAGTTGTGGAATACTACAAGAAGGATCTAAGTTTCCATGCTTCGATTAAGCAGCCTTTTTGGATAAGCCTCTTTCTACAACCTGGCCAAAATTCACTTTCGCCACATCCAGTCCCGCAGCCTAGTTGGCCAAAAAACCGTAAACGCTTTAATGTTTGAACTGCGTTACATTTAACTTACACTGACACTAGGATGTACCACCGATATACGAACCGACTCCCTTTCACTCTATCTGTACCATCGTATCTCAACTACCAACTCCATTTACCTTCAAATATACCCGCCTCTCTTTAAAAAAAAAAGTTAATACCACAAAAATTCACGAACATCAATGCTTCTGCTTAAAATAATAAATAATAGATAACGATCGAATAAAATTTCCACAAATAAAAATAATGAAATCAAACCGATATAATCCCATGGGTAATGTTGTTTGAAGAATCGTGCTGACCAGATGGAATCTTGTCGTCCATAGAGGAAGACCGATACCATCACACTAACGAGTCCTCTCTCTGGAGCGCATAATAATTGTGTTAATTCACTTCGTGCCTCAACGCCACCATAGAAATGCTTTACAATCGCGTTGACTGCCTCACCCAACTGTTGCTGGATCTCCGTTAAACGAGTTCCTTAATATTAAATATATTATCACATTCCCCGAGGAAATCCCTAATCACAACATCAAAACTTATGGCTCCAGACAATCACCATAATATGGCCAGGAGCTTAAGTGGAGCCAATCGCAACGTGCTACAGGATGAACGTCAAGGCTTAAGGGAGATTTATGCACCACAATAGAATAAAATAAAAGGTGGATTTAGGTGAATTTATGCACTTCTAAAAAACAACGAAGCGAAGCAAATAGCAGGTCTATGGATCTCATTTATTACAGAATATTCGATCCGAATGCGTTCAATTCGAGAGCAACGTTTGAAAACCGCGCCATAAAACAGATAACTTTTTTACTTTTTAAATTTATTTCATTATTTTTATTTTATTTTATTTCCCATAGCTATGAAGGATTTTCTTTTGAATAATCATAACTTTAAAATTACCACACATCTGCGAGAGACATCAAAAATTTCAAATTTCTTTTAATTTCGCTAAAACCATTTCAATATCTCAAAAAAATATTTCTTAAAAATAGTTGCAGTAAAAAATTTCTAGTTCAGTGAAAAAAAAGTATTTTACTCGACCAAAACATATCATCAATTTTTGAAATTTCTATGAAAAAAAGACCTACTGAACATTGAACAAAAAAAAAATCTCGGGCGAAATCAAAAAATTTGCAAGAAAATTCATTCATAAAATTCGAAACGAATTCGGTACCTTATAAATTTTCTATTTTTTTGAATTTATGAATAAACTAATGGAAAAAATCCACAAGCTAAGGATTAAATGCCGAAGAAACTTACTCGATTTGTGATTAGCGGATTCAGATCGGGTAGCACTCGGTGATCTCGCACGTGGTGGCGTACGAGAACGTGAATGCGCTTTTGAACTGCGTTCAATCATTCCATTTGCTAACATTTCTGCATCTGGATCCACCTATAAATATACCATATAGAAGTCATGACCCTTTTAAAGTTCTCTTCCCAAAACTTGTGCAATGATAGCCTAAATCACTACGGCGAATGGTTATTCCGAAATCCAACCATAAGATTAGTATATTCAGCCACTCACTCCTATCTATATTAGCTTAAAGCCACATTTCGTTATGATCTAGATACTGATTCATACAACCTACCGATATAAGCAACGAATTTTTTGCTCATATCGGTAGGCATAAGCAAAGATTTTTTTTTAGATTTTCAAAAATTCAGTATAAAAAATTTCCATATATTTATTCAAAAAAAAAAGAAAACCACCTGAGGCAGGATTTCCGCAACGAGAAGTCTCTCTAACGAGCCATCGTCCACTCCACGTCCAAACCAACGTCCACAATTAAAGCGATATGTTTGCCCAGTGACTTCATTACGAACCATCACCTATAACAGCAATATTAATAGCCATTAAACACCTCAACAACAAATATAATCGAAAACCGGAAATGAAACTTCCTATGATACAAAAAAATGACTTAATGGATGTAATGCTTATGGCAAGAAAGGTTGACGAGAACGACCTAGACATTCCCTTCAATTAACTTTACGGTTGTTCAGCTTTTAATTAATAGTTCATCAACGATGGCAATTTTGCAGTCACAACTATATACTACCCTTTGTGTCAACATAGGGAAAAAATCTTATGAAAAGTACACAACCAGGCGGAAGATTGGCTTTGCGAGGTACCCTCTTTCCTTTTGGAGACCTCGGTCACATTAGGTAACCTCACCTGTATGCGACCTAAATTGTACGACAATCTGTCGTATAAACCTTACTGAATAACATGAATTCTCACCATCAACAAAATTGCACAATAAATAAATAAACGAAAACTTACACAATCAAGAAACCACTTAGGAGGCACTCCATTATTTAGCGATGAAAGCGAATGACCAATACGTAATGTCGATAGAACACCGAGGTTTTTATGCTGAAATGAAAGAATTGCGATTAGCAAGAAGATAGTCCCTCCTTCCTGATTCCCCAAACCCTTCCCCTCTCTTTCCCTTCTAAACACTCCTTAAAAAAAGCAATTAGATTATTTAATTTAAACAAAATTAATCAACAGAAGCGTTTTTTAATGTGTCTACATTTTTTCTGCTATTTATACGTTCAATTAAACAACATTCCCAATGGAAAACTATTCAAAAGGAAACCGTATTTTGAACACTAACAAACGGAGGCTCCCCTCTACTATATTATTTCCTCTTTCTCTATTAAGTAGCTATTATTTATTAATGCCATG
This sequence comes from Baylisascaris schroederi, assembly GCA_006503575.1. Lineage (NCBI taxonomy): Eukaryota > Metazoa > Nematoda > Chromadorea > Rhabditida > Ascarididae > Baylisascaris > Baylisascaris schroederi. The sequence goes on from QEWY01000888.1 coordinate 601,154, forward strand.
CCAAACGAAGCTTTCACTGCATATATGCGCTTAAATTCGGCATTCATATCTTCAAATTTCGAATTACCCGATAGAGACATAAGCATTCGCAAATTTTTCCAAAAAACCCAGGGCATTCTTGAATGCTGCATTTCTATCCACCTCTTTCTTGATCACTTGATCACTTGATAGGCCGGATTATTCACCACTGCGCCACGATGAGGCACCGAAGGAGGATCCACCTCTTTCTACGAAGCCGAAAACTAAGGAATAGAAGCCCACCGACGCCAAAAACTGTAAGAAATAGAAGCCTACCGACGTCGAAAATGGTGGGAAACGGAAGCCTATTGGCAAAAATAGAATGCCCATTAAAAAGTACGCTTCAGGTCATTTCAATGAAAGTGCAAACTTACATCAAATTTGAAATCGAGAACTCCTGGCTTCACATCGATGACGGTCGTTGAGCATAAAGATCCGGCGATTAGCACCCATATAGGACAACAGACCATTGATCGAGTATTCCCACTCATCAACAACACTCGATATTGCATTTCTGAAATCAAATCGAAACGCAATCATATACCTTTGACCCCTTTAGTACCCTCCCCCTTCGATCCCACTACACCTTAAGGAAGAAAAGGCGGAGGAAAACTTTAAGCGGATGATGCAAATATATGAAGATAAATTTTGGCCATTTAATTTTTATACAACTGAAAAAAAAAAAAAAACCTAGCCCATCCTTCTTCCCCGATTAATATTATAATTCGCAACGCTGAAAAAAAACCACTTTCTCGATTTTCTTTTGAATTCCTCTATCTGATTTATTTTTAAACAACGAAATAAACCAATAAATAAGAAAGTATAGAAAATGAAATAATAAAAGATAATTTACTTGTCTTTGTGAACGTATTGGTGAAACAACGAAATTCGGCAGCATTCAATGAGAGGACGTGATAGAGGAATTGCTCCTTCTCATCATCGCAACGCAGAAATGCGTATCTTTTATATATTTGTCTGCAAAGATACCTCTATGATCGCAAATCAAGACCCCCTTATACAATTCATCGAAAATAAACACACAATTGCTCTCCTATCCATTTTCATTCAAAAACCTTTCTTACTAGGAGTAACTATCGACTATTTGTAGCAATTTGATAAAATCAAAAGATATACAGTTTAACACAACATTCTAATACCTCAAAATGCTCCTATATATGTAAAAAAAAACAAAACAAGAAACTTCTATATAAACAATAAAACCAAATATTCTACCAAATCGATTATTAATAAAATAATAAAATACAATCAATGCAATAGGAAGTAATATCATTAACATACTGTAATAAAGCGGTATTGCTGAGAATCGTTTTGAGATGCTTATGAAGCAATTTTCTTTCGAGTGCTAATCGTACAAATGCACGAGCATAGCCAATATCAGTCTTGATTTCGGTCATCCTTAGAACATTCCTAAAATGAATCCACAATTAACATCGATGGTACTTCCCAGAAATATCTCCCAAAAATCCACCAATTAATAAAATTGCCCAGGCCTAAGGGTAGATTATTTGACTCCAAAATCAACAGTAACTCCTGGTATTCCTTTTTCATCATTTAGCACTTCACAAATGCACAATAAAACAACCCATAGCACTCTATAGATAAGTCACAGTCGATCGACGAATCAATTGGTGCAATAGATGGAAGACTTAATATTTTTTTAGAGATGGAACAATTCAGTGTTGGCCAAAATGAAATTTTTTAAAATTGGTTTCTAAATTTCAGGGATTCAAATAAAAAACGCCATTTTATTAACCCCTCATAAATTACTAATTCCTCAACGATCCCACCTTCCTCTCAGTCATAGCGGGCAGTTACGGGGATGAGGAGGAAAATAAGGTAGGATTCACCCTATTCGTCAATCCCCCCTCCCTCCCCCAACACACCAGTCTTATTCGAGGTCATCACATATTTTGAGCAACTGCCCGCCAAACTGGCAGTACTTCAAAAAAATATCGAAAACTCCGTATTCTGTGGGAGCGATTGAGAATTGAACTGAAAAATGATTGCAATTGCAAAATACTAGATCAATAAAACCGGAAACACTATCACTTCAGTTAAGTGCAGAATTGAACTAAAACCGGAAACCTATTCAGTTAAAGAATGCGCTGAAAAATTCAACGGCAATAAAACCGGAAAAGCACTTACTTTAAATCGTATGCGATATGTGTAGGTAATGGTGGCATCAGCTGTTTTGCATCAGGGCTATGCGCACGTGATGAGCTTCGCTTACGTGGCGAACCTTCCGGTGTACTCTCTGTTGAGCTACCGCCAGTCCAATGTGGTGCAAAATCTGTATGAAGAAAAAAAAATTTTTTTAGCATCTAAATTTCCACTTAGAATCACAAATTTATTCAAGTACTTCATGGAGCATAACATTCAGCAAGACCGGCTGTCAATAAGAGATTCACATACACAACTAAAAAACAGCACACACCTTTGCAAAGTAAATAAAACGAATTAAAGCTAAAATGAACGGAAAATCCATTCCTATAATGAATCCTGAAAGTGGTAAACGGATACAAAGGAAGCGTCTTGTTAGGCAACATGCATATGGTAAATTAACTGATACAAAAACCATTACTATTATCTATTATAAACAAATAGGCTAATAGTTGAAATTAGTGTTACTGTAATTCATGCTCAGCACATGCAAATCAATTTTGCCACACAAATAACGATGTACAATATTTATTATGATGGTTTATAACGATCGAATTGTCTCCATAGTCTATATTTTCATTTCAGTTTATTGAACCCCTCCCCCCCTGATGCAGTTTTTATTAATATGAATATTTCTGCTTCTCAAGAGCCTGATTTAAGAAGATGGTTAAAATAGGAAATTAAAGACGCTATATCAATATGCATTTAAATCGCCGATACAAAACTTTCAGCTCCTCCCCCCTCCCCGTTTGTCGCTTTCACAGGTTAGCATGAAGGAGCCTCAAATAGTGTGACTCAATGACTCCCTCTAATATGTTGTAGATGAAAATATTCCAAATTAGCATCCAAGAATATGGGATGAAGGATAAGGGATGGATGGAAACTTCGATCCGATGAAAAGGTCGTACATGCAAATCGGTAACGAGACTCTCCCCCCTCCCCCCCCCCCCCCCCCCCCCCCCCAACACCCAAAAATCGATTCCATAACGAAATAACTACAAACATAACAATAACATTATTGATTAAGAGTAACAATTAATCACTTCTAAAATGGATCACATAAATTGTAATTATTAAAATAAAATAAATAAATTATTCTAAAGAGATGACAATAGTTAATAATAACAATCGCACAAAAATTACGACAAAATAATGTAATATAAAATTTAAATATGCAAATTACATCTGTAAACAAAAAAAAAAAAAAGATTGGCAAGTGTTAAGAGTGAATATTAAAATGCTAATAAAAATGCATCAACTTAAGGATTAGATAAGCAAAAAGTTGTAGAGATATGTTAATTCAAGCAGATGATATTAAACGGGCGAATATGAATTATCTAGTTGCAGCATATCCTCTAACTTGAATTTTACTTGTTTATTGCTTTGCATGAATTACCAATGCTGCCTGAAAAGAAAAAAAAACCGGAAATAACCATAGAATCCGGAAAAATAATAAAAAAAAAATTATGCCAATATAAAAAATTCCATTGAAAATTTATTCTCCGATGCAGCCCTATTACAGAAAATTGCAGACAATAACAATTGGCACACAAGTTAGAAAGTGGTGCATATATTAAGAACAACAGTCAACATATAATTAAATAATCTATGAATACTTTCATATGATCGTACTCGCAAAGCAAATAGCGCTGAACTTATAAAATTTCAAACACGGCTCATTAAATTCAAATTCCCACTATTGTTACCGTTCATTTACAGTACCCCTCTTCACAATTACATACAATTACACTTACAGTACTCTTCCCACCATTCATTAAATTCAGTTACAGTACTCTTCTCTTACAGCCCTTTCAACAGGTAAACAGATCCAATTGCAGCGCTCACTCCACCAATCTTTTCCCAATCGATAAAAAAAGCATTCCTACCCATCCACACCTGTAAATAACCCTCTCATACTACTATTAAAATTGAATTATGGAGCATACCGCTTAATGAGTTGGCCTTGTGGAGTGTAGGTCGAACAACCCTTTGCAACGAATTCGATCTGCCAAGTAATGATGCCACCGAAGATGAAGTTGTTAGTGTTGATGGTGGTAGAGTGGTACTGCCCGTTGCCGACGATGCAATCTTATCGCAGATGAAGTTTGCAGCCCTCAGAATTGAGACTGACCATGCTGGTACGGCCGACGGATCGAGCTCCTTTTGAATGCTACGGGCTAATTCCGATATTGCACTACGTTCATTGGCCAATATATCAACATTTTCTTGTTGCCCTCTATTCCATGCTGAGTGTGGGTCTATAAGCATCACTAATCTTGCATTCAAAGGTGATATCCAGGTATGCCATCTGGATAATGGAAATAAGGACAGGGAGAACATTTCATCGCAGATTTTTGTGGTGAAATTAGAAATTTGTGGTGCTGAAAGTAAGTAAAAGTTTTCAATAAAGCAAGACGACAGAATAAAACTAATAAAAAATCACTATATATATATATATATATATATATATATTATATATATATATATTGCTGCATGGTACTTAATAAACCAAAAACAAAGCAAGATACGCATCCATAAACAATAAAACAATAAGAAATACAATACAAAGATGCCTCTACCCGTTGCATTTATTGCAGCTGCAATCAATACTTCGAATAATTCAACAGAAAAATTTATATAGAGGAGCTAAAAAAATGAGACAACGAATGCAACAATAAAGAAAATCTATGCTCCTTCATTTACAACCATCCTTCAAATGAATTTAATCATAGCTCACAACGATGAAGTACACTAATAACAAGCAATAGGTTTACAAAGATGCTAGCACACATATGCAAGCAAACATAAACAAACCATACAAAAGCAACCAACAACATTTTACCCTCAAGCAATATGCCATCTATTTTCATACCCTCGTTCCATAAACACAACAGTTTTCCTACCCCTACTACAGACCCCGTATTGCTTCTCTCAATTTCCTAAAATTATTATGTACAACAGCATGGACTGTGATCCAATTTTTCGCAACAAAAACAATCAAGGATTTTACTGCATCCTTTATAGAAGCCAATTACTGCACTAGAAACTGGCTGGCGGTAATTTTTCATTCACTTCCGCTGTGTAAGCATACTAGATAAATAGGTGGGTGGAACTCAAATGTAGATGGATTCTACTTACTATTTTACCTGTAATTTTTTCTTACCTATGAAGACCTATTTTATATTTGCCGTTTCATCCTTTTCCAATATTCTATACTAGGCAAATCTAATCCTCTCAACGATCTCTAAATAAATATTCCAAAAATAAAACTCATAAATTAAGCATCGTTAATATTAAGGAAAATGAAAAAAAAGTCAGTGGTTTGAATTGGCATCGCAATAAGCAAATAATATCGGACTCTTTTACATGCTCGATAGTGACATACTGATATAATAATAAATGTAATAAATCACACTTAGCCACTATAGAAAAAGTGGCGCAATTGGCATTCGAGCAATTTTACTCGAAGTCGCTAAAACTTTATATTTTCTTCAATTCCCCAGATTGTTCCCACTCCCAAATCCTCCAGTTGTTTCCCTCCCCCCCCCCCNCCCCCCCCCCCCCCCCCTCCCCTCTTCCCACCTAACAAGGAAACAATGCAACAGCCCCCTCTAAAGGAATGAAGCCATTTATTACGATATTAGACTAGAATCTCAACGCAAGCATAACAATAGCAATAAATAGAATAAACTCAATCCTTACGTTCAAATCTTCGACGCAATACCAACCATGCGAGTGCTATAGAAAAATATTACAATTTTAAATGACAAAGAAATTTCATAGACGCACCGGAAAAAAAATGTTTTTAAGCAAGCAAAAATAAAGTTCTGAAACAACAAAAATAAGCGTAAAAATTATAGAACATTTTCTGATGCCCTTATTACTAGTAAGTTATAGAGTAGAACATCGTGCAATCTCCTTTCAAATTATGCAACTATTGAAGTAAAAACTATCAAGGTGGAAACCTTGAGCAATTTTCGTTGCTTTATGAGAAGAACAGAAAAGCTTTTTTCAGGTTATGAAAATTTTTTCCAATAGTACTCCCCTCCATTTGGAGGTAACACTTCCTAATGATCAACATCTAACAGTTTAAATCACATTCCCCTCAAAATCCACTAATGCAAAACGCTTAGATTTGACTGAGAACACAAATTTGGCATAGCAATTGCGAAAATATTACATATAACTGACAAAAATATTGGAATTTCACTCTAAAGTATGAAGAAGTTTCAAGAAATTGAATAAGTTTCTGCCCTAGAATGTATAAATGTTTATTTAATTTTTGTAATTATTTAAATTCAAAAATTATAAAAAAGCTTGCTGTAAAAAACTAAAAAAAAATCTAAATATTTAAAAAAAACTAACATCTGCAATACGCATCTTACATTTCATCGATATCCACTATTATTCTACATCGTTAAGGTTGTCGATGCGGGTTACATTAACACGGTTACGACTATAACCCCAAATTTCCCCCCCCCCCCCCCCCCCCCACCTCCCACCCACGCCCTGTCTATTCGTTACGATGTTTATTTTCAGGTTCGGGTATTCCCGAAGTGAAAGTTATTATGCACGGTTTCAAGATGAAAAACTATCTCACGTTCCGTACGCTAATCGCTAAAATGTTCGGCCTTACCCTCGCAATTGGAAGCGGTTTACCCATCGGCAAAGAGGTATTGTTTTGGTTCGTTCTTCTCTGAAATTTGTATGCACACAGGTCAAAAGCAATCGCCCTAGTGAGTTACTGTTGATTATCGAGTTTTACGTTGGTCCATCAATCACCACTTAGTCAAAAAGAACACATTCCATCGTGGAACGTGGGGATCTAAAAAATTGCCATTTTAATATGAAATACATTTTTGAATGAAGGATTCTTCTTCTACTTCGAGAAGAAAATATCTTCTCATGAATCATCCTTTGTGGGATTGCGATTATCCGTTCAGACAGTGAGTCATTTCATAATTTAGAAGTTTTCCTGCAGCAGAACCAGAATACGAAACGTGTAGGCTTTATGGCACTTTCTCGAGAAAAGGCAATGCGTTCCACAAAGCTGCAAGCATTCAGTAGAAACAAAATAAAACACATACACACCCATAAAGTTCATAAAACTTCTTTTACTGCTAGTGCAACGTTGTGTAAAACAATGATGCGAAAAGAAGATAAATTTAATTCTGAGAAGCAGAAGCTGAGAATTTAATGAGCATAACTGGAGACGCACATTTATGCATTATGGGTGGAATAAAACCGTAAAATAATTCCTATGGAAAGAAATAGTCTTTTGAGGAACGCGGCCTTTTCTGAAATTCTTTTTTTTTTACAAATTGAGCTGTTACGATGTGCTCATTCAATACCTTTGGAATCGTCAAAATGCTTCTGCTTTTATATCCGTGAACTCTAACTTTTTCGAATGTTCAGAGCTCTTTCCATTCTTTCCAGCTCCCTCCCCTTCCCCTCCTTCCCTTTTCTGCAAGATCCTTCTAAACTCGAAATTACAACCACATCAAGCACTACCCTTCAACCATTTTCACACCGATTACTTCGACACGTTTTAACCTTTTTTGCAATTTTAAATTGCATAATATCAGTTGCCTCATAAGAAGCATCTTTTAAGGGGCCATTCGTACATATGGGTGCAATTGTAGCGACTTTACTAAGTAAGCTAACGAAGGCTTGTCAATATTCTGCATTTTTCTCGAATGAAGGCAGAGAGATGGAGATGCTCTCATCTGGTTGTGCGGTAGGCATTGCTTGCACGTTTTCGGCTCCAGTTGGAGGTTAGTCGATTTTATTTATCACTTTTTCAAATAAAACCATCAAATTGCAGTATGAACATACGATTATATGAACATATTTCTCCACGCTAAAAATTCGTTCAGCATCCATACAGTTCAAGGAATACCCACAAATTTATGGATATTAGCCTAAAGCGATTACTCATAAGATCATCGAAGTGCATAGTATTGAGAAGTGAATCGGTATGAGCGGTTCGTGAGAGAATATAAACAGGTATGCAGTTAGTTGTTCACAACACGGTGATTACGCATACATTAATTACTGGGAAACTAAGAATGGTAAGTGGGAACGGAACAATCAGCATCGAATTGATAATATGGATGGTGGAGCTGCATCCTTCGAGTTGGCAACTAGAAAAAACGTCTATACGGTGCTGAATTTCTCTTTGCAAAAAGTGTGCATATTAGAGATTTGAATGAACGCTTCTTCGATAGTAAAAACCTTCTTGTCACTTCAACTGATGGAATAAACCAATGACGAAAATCCACATTTTCAAGGATTGCTCTTCCTCGAGCGAAAAACTTTTCCTGAAAAAAAAAAAACGTTGAGAATCCTTATTAGCCATCGGGTAACTTCAGCCTCGCAACGTGATTTGTCAGTACTTTTCTTCTCACATCATGCATGAGTACGAGCATTTCTATTGTTTTTTTTTTTTGAATTAAAAAATCAGTACCTTCGTTCCTGATGTTGTGCTGTCCATTATTTTACAACTTTTTTGCCGCCTGCTAAAAAACCTATGCTGCTAGATAATCCTTCTGTGACTGATGAACAAACATAAAATGGATCATAGTAACGATGGAATTTTGCAGCAGTCCTCTACGCCATCGAATCAACATCGAAATATTTTGCTGTCAAAAATTATTGGCGTGGATTTCTTGCGGCCACTTGTAGCGCTATCATTTTTCGTTTCGCTAATTTTTTCGTTACCGCCGAACAATCAGGTGCGTTAACGCATATTTTCTCATTCTGTTGAAAAATTCAGGTAAAATGAGTGTATGATTGTTGCCTGATATAACCATTACGCATGATTGATTAAATATATGTTTGGGCAATTAACCTTACGCATGGTTGGTTAAGCAAGAGCCCGATTTGTTTTAGAAGATTGGTATACTTGCGAAAATATATACGTTGTCTAATGAGCACTACAGCATCTAGCTAACTTCATCTTTGATACTCCTTGTGGATAATTCTGCGCTTGAGAACTTTAGATATAAATGATATAAATGATTCCCACTTGTATTTTATCGTACACAATCATAATTTCTATTTTTTTTTCACGTCCTCTTCCTGTTTTTTATTCAATATAAAATGAATATTCACAGTATTCCACCAGTTGATTATGCATTCAATTGCAGGTACAATAACAGCATTCTATCAAACCAGTTTTCCCACTGAAAGTTTCCTTGTCGAAGAACTACCAGTTTTCGCACTACTTGGGTTAGTTTATTATTTTTATCGCTCTTAAATCGCGTCGAATAATGCCATTATAAAACTGTTATGAATGAAAAAAAATTTTTTTTGAATTATTGTAGCTGATAAATGAGATCACACATAATCTTCCTATATGAGGAATTTATGCAAGCTGATTTATATCTAAAAAATATTTGTTTTACTTATGATTTTATTTTCTTTATTACTATTAGATGAAATTCTTGATGATTTGGGATTTGTCAATTTGTACAAAATTCAGCGCTTTTAGCTGTCCCTGCTGATTTCGTGATGTCATGCTCTACATTCGCTATGGAAATCCCAACGATTTGCCTCATTAGCCATAGCTTTATTCGAAAATCCGCGTTTTTTTTTTTTATTCCAAGTCTTCAGATATTCTATTCCACTCCAAAAAAAAAAAAAAAACAGGCTGTTAGTTGCATCTAATTTCCATGTAAGTCACATGAAGAGCCAAGATTTATAATGTGTCGAGTGGATAAAATTCGAAGCTGAGGGCGACAGTATGCGAAAATTCTAGAAAGACTGAAAATTTGAAATGAAGATAGCGTTTGGAAATGAATTGTTTCTAGAGAATAAGAATGCAAAAATTTCTTCTTTATTAATCTTTATTTATAACAATTGCGAGAGAATGAAACGACGCAGCGAATGGACGAGAAACACTGATAAGAAACATTAAAGCGATATTTTTGTTTAGTATATCACTAATGATAGCGTGGAAAGTCTTACAAAATATGCCTCAAGGAAAACAGCAGGAGAATCGGATGGAGGAGACAACAGCAGACCAACCTCTCCGTATCTGTTTCTTTGCCTGTGCGACCGACCCTATGAGTATATAATTAAAACTCATTTGTCTACATATATACCCATATACCCTTTCCCTATTATAAAAATTGGTTTTTTTTTTCATTCATTGCCTGACCTATCTTCACCACGAATATTTCATGACGTCGCACATATTCGTTACAGACAGTCGGGAGGGACCGGAAGGAAGGAAGAGGAAGGGAGAGCCCAGGAACTGCTTCAATCCCTCCCTCAACTTCTTAACCATCACAGCCTCAAACCGTGTAGAAGCACCACAGTTGGAATGATGTACTGTTTCTGGCAGAAGATGGTATCCTCAAATGCAAGCTTCCCGTGCTTCCCGTGATCGTAGGTAAAGGCACTAAATGGTCCAGCCAATTACAACCATTTCCTTAAATAGTACGTTTTACGGTCATGAGGAATTATTCAATAATTTTTTTAGCTTGCTTGGAGGTCTTCTTGGAGCGATGTTTATTTTTACGCATCGACATATTACACTGTTTCGTGAAGGAAATCGCCTATTCAAAATTTTCTTTGGCAAAAAGTCAGTCATTAATTTAATCACAATTGTTTATTTCTTTCTTTGCAATTTTCCTTAACGTGTGGAAAATGGGATCAATCCTGAGGGGACCAGTTAGGGGAGTGCATTGTTGAATGAAATTAGGATGATTGCTTCCATTTTATTCAGTCATTAGAGTGCTTAAGTTTAGTGATTTGGTAATATTAATGGGTCGAATTGTTGATCGATGTGTTCGTCATTGGTGGAATTTTTTTGCACAGTGGAAATGTTGAAATATACCGCATATTCTACGGGTAAAATATAAATCTGCTGGCAAGTTGCGCGAGATATTCACTCTGATTTACTTTCCAATCCACATTTTGTTAGATGAGAGGATTCAGTTTCTTCTTTCCTTCTAAAAAATACTTGCAGTCATGAGAATTGAACGTTATCCTTATAGTTATGCCCCCTCGGTTTATTTCATCATGAATCTGAGATAATCCCTTTTGAATAGTCGTTATGACGACCTAATTATGTTTTCTAAACTAACAGCAATGCGCATATCAATCCCATTGTTGTTCCATTTCTCGTCTCAAATTTTCTGGTTCCAGGAATTGCAATTTTGAAGGCTAAGTCTTTTCGTTGATTCAACCCTCTAACGGTTGCCTCATTCTACGAAGGTTCCTCTTAAGGAACTGATATTATTTGTTCAACCCTTTCACGTAGAGACCTGCTGCGGTTAGTTATTCTTTTTGGATGAAGTGCTTGCTCCGTGAAATCCTGCTAACAGCTTGAAGGTGATTATCTTCTATTAGTGCAGAATGTCACGTTTATGATGCCATCGAATTCTAAAAAATTCCTCGTCATTTGCAGCTTCTTTACGTTCACTATTTTTATGGCCGCTGTTGTGGGTATTCTTACATATCCACGAGGATTCGGACGATATATTGCGGGAAAGGTTGTTTTCTCATTACTATGCCTTACCTGTAGTCGTCAAAAATCCAGCTCTTGACTTATCACACTTGAAAGCTCTTTATGGTTGGATGCATATTGTTATCTTTCTAAGAGGAGCACACACATTAACTTCATGAAAAAATCTTGCATTTTAGGAGGCCTGCGAGGGTACTAATTTTACGTTTGGCTCACTGAGGAAAAGCCTTATTTCCTGAAAGAAACCTCCTGCAGCTGCTTGAATTTTTCCATCAACTCATCTTCAGAACTCGTTCATTTCAGTTGACTTTTCGTGAAACAATGGCCGATTTCTTCAACAATTGCACTTTTTATGCACTAAACCAAAGTGCGCATTCATGTGATGAACGTCTATTGGAACATTGGACAGGAGCCGACGGTGGAGTCAGCATCTTCCTATCGCTCGCTTGCTACCTCGCCACATATGTTAGTTGTTTTTCGATGCCTCATGATTTACTGCGCAATCTCCGTTGGAGTTCCTTTTACAGCCTCATTTCTTGCTCATTTCAAAGAAAAAAAAAATTTGTCGGAGGTCATAACCTTGGGCCGATGAATAGTCTGCATTTTACACTTTATATACCAACAGTCCACCAATATTTAACTGATATCATTGAGAGTTACACATATAGCAGTCCAGTCTTGATCACTACGGCTTTTTAGAATAAAAACTAATGCAAACTGTAAGCACAATTTTGCACCACAAAATTGCTACAGAATTTTTCTGCCATTCTAACTTTAATTATCTCTTCTTACGTCACAACCGAACACCACTTTTCAACAGTTCACGAATTTTGGTGCTCGATCGGACTGATTTTCCATTCTCTAAAGTTCCCACTATGCTTATCTTCTCCAGTTCACACATCGACAGTTTAGAGTTAACAGTTCTTCAACAGTTCATAGTTGATATTCAACAATTAACAGCTCTTCTTTTTTCAGTTTCTTCTAGTAGCGATTTGTATATCGATAAATGTGCCAGCCGGTGTGTTTGTGCCCTCTTTTGTAATTGGTGCGGCTGGAGGACGGCTGATGGGCGAAACGATGTCCTATTTGTTTCCAGAAGGACTTCGTGGCGCTGGTGGTCCTCCTGTCTATCCTGGTTTATATGCAGTTGTCGGTATGTGGAATCAGTTAAATTATTTCGTAAATATAATGATGCAGGGTCGTATCTCTCCATATGGGTTGCGCGTATTTCTTTTTCGCTGTTCTTACAGTTTTCCCAATTCGGAGTCCAAGGTCAGAGTTGTAAAATTTAATGGGTATAATCTGTGCTCTAGAATGACTGATTCCACCAATTTTCAGATTTACCCATCGTCATCCATAGCACTAATAACCTACTGAGTGTTTTTAAAACCTGGAAGTAGTGAGATTGAAAAACGAATTTTTTTTTCTTTTTTTTTGAGATAGTAGGTAGGATCGGTTGAGCCGTTGATCCATTTGAAAAAGTAAACCTTTGCACTTGTTTCAGTATTTTCGGTAATTTATAGTAAGAGCGGCACTGTAAATATGCACATTATACACCGCTCTTTAGCACACTTTTCATTTTTTGCAGTATTTATTAGCACTTACTTGTAACAGCTTCTGAAGTTAAATTTTTATTGAGGAAGTCCAGATTGGTCTCGCAGGGAATATCTGCTTCAGTTATACCTATAGTAAAACCTCACCCATTTTAAACAAGTATCTTCTCAAAAAGTTATGAAAATTTATGCTTATCGGAGACACATGTAATTATCGACTAATTTGCTGTCGGCCTTGCGTTTATTTCAGGGTTGCGAGTCGTATTTTTATGAGACCACATCAGAAAGTTATTCAGGAAATGATTTCTGTTATGAATGAGCGTATAGTTGTTATTTGTTGGTCATCATGTGACCTTTCGCATTTATTCAGTTTTTTTTTCAAATTGTAATAACTCATTCCAGGTGCGGCAGCCTATACTGGCGCGGTGACGCACACACTTTCAGTAGCGGTCATTATATGCGAGTTGACGGGACAGCTGACACCAATACTACCAGTTTTGGTTTGTTTATCTACGAACTTTGCAGTGAGACCTCCACTCAAACTGTTCCTCTAAAAAGTAAAGCGTATTCATGTATTTTATTTTGAGTGATATATATAGTGGTATATTTTGCAACATTTTTGACATCATGTAGAAAACGTTTTTCCGCATACGTAGTTGACAGCTAATGCAGCTAGCTGTCAGCCTTATTCACTTTAGCAATCGTTTCATTGGGAAGTGGAAATTTTTCTCGATAAATCAGCCGAATCGCAGAGTATTTAGGGAACTTTCATCAGTGAAAACAGCAGAATATTTTATGATCCTGTAATATTCTTTTTCGATTATATTTTTTTATATCTCATATAGTATAACAGATGCAGCAGACTCTACGTGGTCATTTCGCTTTATCGATACTACTGATGCTGCAATTATTTTAGATCGCCATGTTAGTCGGTAATGCAGTATGCAAATTTCTGCAACCGTCTATTTACGAGAGTATAATTCGGATTAAAAAATATCCATACTTACCCGATCTTCCGCCTTCAAGAATAAGGTAGGACACCAGTTTCATTTAAAAATACTATACAGAATGTCTTATCGACGTGTAGGCACTTGCTGGAAGGCGACTAGACACTAGCAACCCTAGAATACGATATATAGAAGTTGGACCTGGACCACCTTCCCTTCTTTTTATTAGAGAGTATCCACAAGGAAGGATGCAGAATGAAACGCGAGCGATGAACAAAAGGCTGAGTCTCCGTTAGGCGATCATAAAATCTAGTCGACTAAAAGTTAAAGACGTCTCAGCTGATCGCGCAAGGTTCCATGTTCCCATCGTCCATGTGCGTTTACATGGAGTCTTGCTTCTAAAATAAATTTTCCCAGTGAACAGTATAGAAAATAACGTAACCGCATTCTCAATAAGGCGGATATAAAAAGGGGTTGGAGAGTCTTTGGGATGATCATGGCAATGATTCCTAAATGAAATCAATTCTTTGAAAGGGAAACAATTTCCCACTATCTTTGAAGTCTTTAAACACATGAAGCGCATAATATCTAATTTTAAAGCTTCGAACAAACAACTTTTTGGCCGTTGTTTAGCCAATATTCGTCGTTGAGTGCCTTTTGATTACTTAGCAGGTCATTCCACCTTCCATCTCGTTCCGGCGCCTATCCAGTTTTCATGGAATCCCATAACACATTATGACTAATTGCATAATCGTCTTTACTGTTGTTTCCGTTGCAGTGTGCATACAGTAAAGGTGGAACAAGTGATGATCCGAGATGTCGTCTATATAACAAAATCGACCACCTATAGAGAACTTCGTGAGATACTTCGCTTTGCACCTCATCTGAAAAGTTTTCCAGTGGTCACTGATCGCAGTAAGTTGTATTGGCAAACATCTCGAATTATTGTTTCGAGTGGATACTCTACGAAATTTCATAATGAAATATAAAGTATCAGTTCGTCAATGTTTCTCTAAATACAACTTCGAAATGCTTATGCTATTTCCCATCAAACTGTATCTAAGAGCCGTAGTGGATATTCTCGACAAAACGAGCGATTCGCAAGAGTTTTTCGTTCTCTTTATCGACGCTCAATTTGGTATTTAGAATTTTTATGCTGTTGACCTCATTTTTCGTGGCAGTCATTCGGACTATTACTTCTCTTTTCAGAGAATAAAATTCTCCTTGGATCAGTGGCAAAGAAATACTTAATGGCTCTTATGAGGCGACATTTACTCGCCGATCAACTAGATAGGGTTGCGAGAAGAACTCCATCTGATTTGTTCAATACTCTCAAAAGGTGATAACTTAATCACTTTAGTCGCTTTAAAAAGTTTGTTTTGCCCTTGTACTGTTCATTCTATAGCAGCATTGCAAATTTAGATTTGCAAAGGTGATTATGCCGGCGTCATTTTGCATCTACCTGTCCGTTTGGGCTTTCGTTTCAGCGAGAAAAACACTTAAGCCAAATTATGAAAGTTGGTGGGAGCCTATAGGTATGTGAAGATGCCTGGAAATCCACAAGAGTTTCGCAATCTCTCGAAGAATAATTTGCGTCAGTGACACTGCAAAAGCCAATCTCTTAAGAAGATTGTTGCAAGCAGTTGGATCATATCAAGTGGAACTTCTATCCCCGTAATAGTCAGAATTCTCTAATCAACACTACGGCCATTCAGCTCACATGAAATACTCGTCGTATTTTTGTATCCCATGTAGTTAATGGGTCTCAATTGCTCGCTTTTTTTTAGGTCGGTGAGTCTCAGTATTCCCCATCATTTGTATTGAATATAGGTTAACGTCTCTCAAGCTAACTGCCAATCTTTTTTTGCGGCATATTAGAGGATGGATATATACAGAATCTGGCATGGCCAGAGGCTTCTACCCTAAATGCTTGTTTTTCACAAGAGAGCCTATGTAGGTCCTCGATGCGCCTTTCGAGGCGAACAAGACGACCCGCTGGAAACGAAACTGCAAAGTTAGGTCCACTCAAAGAAAAAGAAGAATTGCTTGATGATCGCTCAATAAGCGGTAATACACTGCTTGCAATATCACCGCTTCATGCACCAAACGGTAATTTGCCTACCTTTTTTCATTTCAACAGCCTTCTTCGAAAGTTTTTCTTTATATTCACTTTGCATCTACTTTACTATGTGCTTGTGTTTCAAAGAAGAAAGACGGCCGGTGGTGGGAAGAACAAGAAAAACTAGCACAAAAAAAAAAAAAAAAACAGGACAGAACCAGGACATTTGAGAGGGAAAGCTTTGAAATTCAAATCCACTAGATTGTGTCTGCAATGTCCGCATTCCCCCTGTGCAATTTCTTTCGAACCTAAGAATTCTATCCTTCTTCAGCTAAATTGGTCGGAAGATTTCCCATCAAAGTTGAGCAATAAGAGTTTCGGTAGTTAAAAGTAAGCGCGTTTATCAAACCTTGTAGTTTTAATTATTTTATCGCTTAGAAAGAAGGTGTTCGAAACTCTATCAAAACTTCTACCTTACATAGTTAGTATTTTTGCCATTTTGTTGCTCTTTCAAAGAAAACTCTCTTAACCATCCATTTTATTTTTAACATTTTTGCTTAATTCTCCTGAAATGTTTGATTATGTCGCATTTCTGTTGTTTTTCCCTTCTAATTATTATATTCACAATGCAACACCTCTTCAGTGCTCTTGTGTAAGTATAATATTTCAAATGTTGGCTTAACGCTAGAAAATTTCTTTTTTTTTTTCTCGCGCATGAACGTTCCAAAACTTCGGCACATTTGCTAATGAATTGTATTGAATGCTCTTTGCTCCAAGTTCATTGTCTCCA
The DNA here is from genome assembly GCA_006503575.1 of Baylisascaris schroederi. Classification (NCBI taxonomy): domain Eukaryota; kingdom Metazoa; phylum Nematoda; class Chromadorea; order Rhabditida; family Ascarididae; genus Baylisascaris; species Baylisascaris schroederi. Next base: position 618,174 of record QEWY01000888.1, read on the forward strand.
TCCCTGGATTCACATTTCTGCACATTGAAACACGCTATAGAGCTGCCGTAGTGAATTTAAAAGGGAGTATTCCTAACGGAAGCGACATAGAAGTGGAAACTCTTCTTCCACATCTTGGAAAAATGCAAGGTCAGCATTTCTATAATACTAAAAAAACCCTCAAAAAATGAATGGGAACTTTTCGTCTAGAGGGTTACTAATACTCCAGACAGGATAGAGGACAATCTCCAAGATCTGAAAAAAATGAAACACCGAGATATTCCGTCGATGAAATTGTCCGGAAATGGGCAGGTATTGAGAGTAGAATAACATCCATGAATAGCATGAACCTTGCAACGAATGGCACGTAAGTTAATGTTATGTCATTTTAATGATTTTCGCTTGTGTTCAATAGTTTATTAGATGCATCAATCATAGCATAGTTATGATTATGGGGCATGCGTTAAGATATTCCGCTCAACGAATAGTTTCACATTGCTTTCTTTTGATGCACTGATATATAAGCGATTCGTTGCTTGCTAATAGTTATATCTTTTATGTCATGCAAATGCTTTATGTTGCCGTTATTGATTTCTAAAGTGATCACTTCGATCACGCAGAGAAATTTTTTATTAAAAGAGATTTCGATTCGAGTTTGTTTTGAAGCTTGCGCATTTGCTCGTCAACTTAACTTCCAGAGTAGCGCACTATTGATATCCTTTGAAGGATTGAATAATCGATTATATGGCTTCTGGATTTATGTGTTAAAGACTACGTTTCGATGTTTTCGAGGTACCAAGGGAATTGGTGAATGAGCTGAAATTTGAACTCATAGTTTTGTTTGCAGAGAATTTCTCAAACAGTTGAAGTTCAAAACCAAAACAGGATGTCCTGTTTTGGCAAATTGTTTCTTTCCGAGCGTGGAGAGTTACTCTGATGTTTTGGAAAAGAAATTCCGGATGGCATCTGGAAAGCAGGAAAAGCAGACTGATGATCTCATCCAGCATTGAATTTTTAGTCTTTTTCTAAAGCGCTGCTCTGGAAGCAATATAAGTGATCATATGCCTATAAGAGAATATACTTTTAGATATGCCACTATCGTCGTTGTTCTCGAAGCAACCTGCTTCAGAAATTAAGAACGAAAATGGAACAAGAATGAATAAGGATGAATTGTTAGATAGGGTTATCGACTTGGAGGAGATCGCTATCGATTCTGCACCATTCCAACTTGTCCTCGGCTCTTCACTCTACAAGGTTTATTTATACGGATATTCACCTAATGATTGCCCATCACAGTTTGGGAACCTCGTCATATGTCTTCAGGATGCTGGTGACTGCAATATTCAGGAAAGAAGTGATTTTACAAACAAGAAAAGGTGCCTTGAGGATGTGTGTTTTAACGATAACGAAGCAAAAAGGACAAATATGATTTTCCTACTAAAACAATCCCAAGGTTGTTTTGACTTTCCATTCTTATCGGTTTTTGAAGTCGGCCTTGAGCGGCGAATGTCCGTAGCTGCTCTTCCAGTTTTTGAAATTTGGCACTGTTATTTAAGAATCCTCCAAACTACGTTGGAATTTCATCCATAATATATATTCATTGCTCAATCATCTGGTTGGATATTGCAGGTGCACACGCTGTTTTCGTTACTTGGATTATCACATGCATATGTCACTGACTGTGGACGTCTTATTGGTGTAATTGCCCTCAAAGAGGTATGTGTTTCATTTGTCCTTCAGATTTTCGAACAGCCTCCTAAATGGGTTTTTCAATCTTTCAAGACTTTTTTGCTTATCTTAAATGAAGGGTACTTGCTTCCTGTGCTGACTCTTTGCTTTCGCGGTCTTTGTTCGAAACTATGATTTATTGTCCAGCCAAAGTGTGCAGTTTCATCCATCCATATCCCTTTGTCTGCAATGCCCACACCTCTTCCGTAATTACGGATTCGGAAAGCTGATAAGTTATGTGCTTTACGGCTAGGATCAAGCGAAATATACACTTACGGTCACTTATTTACCCACTGCGTAACCGATTTTCGTGGCCTTTTCTGCCGGTAATCTTTTTCGAAAAGGCACACATGAAAAAGAAGAGCCTCAGTTCTTCACCTCGGCTTGCGCCTTAGTCGTTTATGAAAAACTTACGATGATTAAAAATGTTTAGTTACGTGATGCGTTGGCGAATATCTATGTAAGAGGAGCAGTACCAGTGAAGGTTGATCGGAAGTTGACTTCAAGCGAGAATTTCCTACCACGAATGCTTGACAGTAATCTTATCGCTCGAAAAAGTGTTGATGAGACAATGAAACAATCCTACGGTACTAGACTTACCGTACCAAAAGTTGTTTAGCTGAAATTAAATTCACGACCTGGCTATGTATACAATAACTAATTTCGCTTAAATCTCTGCCTCAAAAAAATCCGATTGCTATCCTTGATTTCGTCTCTAACGATTTAGCTAATTTTACTAAATTTCAATTATAGAAAGATTATGCCGATGATTGGCGAAGAATTTTTCGCTATTGAGCATTTATGCTGCAATTTCATTGAGATGAACGCAATAGGGCATTTCTTATTCTCTTTGGGCAATTCTTTTCTTATGAGGATTATTCATTTTATAGTATTAAATCCGTGTAATCATATTTGGTGGCATCAGATTTTACAAGCGGAGATCTTTCATGTGATCTGAAATTTTGTTTGCTTTAATAATTTCTGCTGTTCGCAGTGCACCGTGCCTTTATTCAAATGCTTTTTAAAGATGTATATATTTTTTTTCAATTTTTGCATACAATAGTGGTATTAGTGCCATCAAGTGCAAATAATTTCACTACTCCTTACAACGTTTCTTTGAATATCGGGGTATTCAACAAAACTTTTGATTTTTATGGCACGAAATCATTTAATAATATTTCAGAAGTCATTGCTATAATCCTCTAAATTCACCTTCAATTTGTCATCGTCTATTTCGCATTCATTCTTTGATGGAAAATGTTTCACAGATGTTCATTGATATCACTGACAAAAAAAACTTATACTATTAGAAAGAAGCAGTTCAAAGTTGTCTTTCTAAAATTCTAGTAAGACGGTGCGTCGTGACTACCATACATGATATATATTACATAGCGTTTTCTCCCATCGTTTTATTAGTTCTACTCGATGGGCCACTTCAACCTCTGATACTTGAAATAATACGACTTACAGTAATCGAAAGAGAAGAGGGGAATGAGGAGAAGGTAAAAATTACCCGAGGGAAGCAGAAAAGGTGAATGAAGAGAGGGCAAAAAGTAATCGAGGTTTATTACATTGTTGCAAAACTGTAAAGTTACTGGTGCACTTATACTTGCAATTTAATAAGTTTAGGTGCCAATAGCTTTATACTGATCCTTTGGCCCCATGAGCTTTGAAATTGGCCTCGATACCTTCACTTGACATCCACAAGTTTCTTATGTTTGAGCTGTCATTAACGTACTTCGCAATTAAGAAGCGTTGATTAGTTTCCATCTTTTCTCCGTGATTAGATAGAACCTCCATGCAATATGAACCAAAAAACTTTTTATATTTTAATAGTGAACGTGCATTGCCATTAAAGTAGCTGTACTAGCCGCATTAAATTTCTACACATTTATGTAATGATATGTCATCCTATTGTAAAATATTATCGAACTTATTGTGCGATTCATTTGTTTTCAAGATAAACAATATTTTTTCGTAGATATAATCGACGTATATCATTAGGTAATTGTAAAAAGATCGGGTATTATTGCTTTGTTTTTCATTGTTGTTAATTTCGAGATGAAAATTGTTTATTGATTATTATTGATTATTGTTTATTTATTAGTAATTATTATTTGAGGGCTAATTTTCCTTGTTATTATATTTCGCCTCTTTATTCGTCAATTATCTATGAATACGAGTTAGAAGTATTATTTCGACGCGGCTATCCGTTTGATTTATTTGAATATTTATTGAAACTTAATCCATTAATCCTTGAAGAATGGCAAATGGGATATTCGATGGAAGATTGAAAGACCAAATCATTTGCATTGGAAAGGATAATCTAAACTCAGCATCCTACCTGAATCCACGGTTTTCACCATCTCTGTTCAGCACTTATCCTTATCATTGAAAACATGGGCCAAGTCGAAGTTGATTTCCTCAAAAATATTGACTGTAATGCCTGCATTTGTATTGCTGCTAGAAATGATTACCCCTTTGTGCACCACGCCAAAGTGATATTTTCACTGATGAAATCATTTAGCAGCATTTATCACGCCCACAATGATTTTAGGACAGCCGACTCATTTTCAGTAATCGTTTAGCTGGCACTAAGCGCTTACATGGCGTTGGTAACACCCACGTGTTGAGATTTATCTCTCCAATTTTCGATAAACGATCAGCAAAAACACTTTCCCTGCTTATAACGGTCATTCACTACTTCTCAAGATATGCATTTACCTTCTAACCTGTGCAAAGTTTTCATTCCTATCATTTTTTAGTTGAAGAATATTTCTAATTATCGTATAGAGTTCCACTTAACAGATTTACATAAGATTTTATCGAAGTTTTCTTGCAAATACGTAAAAGATAAAAGTTTTTGATGCGTATTGTGGATTTGAATGAAACTCGGCTGATTGAAGTTTTCTTCTTCAAAATTCTATACTCTTTGCTCGTTTCAGAAATAGTTCATTCGAAGTTGGTCTATTTTGCCGAAATCCACCCAAATTAGCCCACTATGTGTCCTCTTTTTTTTTCTGCAACGACTGTATGGTGTGCCCATTTGTGTCTATTGACTCCTATGACACCATGGCTTTCCCCCTTCCGTTGGCCTGAACATGTGCAAAAAGACCTTTACAACTTTTGCACTGCATAATTCTGCATTTGTACCGCTTAAACAGCCTGCAATCCTCCATCTCCACTGACAAAACATTTATAACTGAACTGTGCAAAAGAAAATTTCTTTGGAAATTCCACTGCAGATGACTTGAGGACGGGAAAGGTGAATCAAAAAAATAGAACAAGAGGAAACCGTACTGAGAGAGAATATCTTTCTTGTATTCTCATGACTTTTCCCTTAGATTTCAGTGCTTAAAGAACAGAGGAAGTGAAATTCGTTCTCAAAATTTTTCGAATGTATATCTTTGAAATTTTCCATCCTTCATATTTATAGCTAAAGCGTTAAAACCTGATGGGTAAGTTGATGATCTGTGTTAGTTGTATTGTGTGATATTGAATAAGAGGCTCATTCATATGATTTCTATTGTTTTCACTTTAATTGCTCGTTCTACTATTTGTTCATTGGTTCATCTAGCAAATGTAATAATAAGCATTTTGCAATAAAATAGTAATCAAGGAAGAGGAAATATTTCTGCTATGTAAATTTCATCGGTTTCATCTCCGTATTGTCTCTGAGTGAATGAGTGCATTGCGATGATCCTCTCTAATGATTTTATAATTTTGAAAGCAAATTCTTATCAATCCAAAGAAATTTTATCAATCCAGAGAAATTTTATCAGTCCAGAGAATTTTTATCAATCCAAAGAAATTTTATCAATCTAATCGCACAGATTTTTCGCACTTCTTTGGTCGCTTAATAAAATAAGCAATATTGGCGCATTAATTAAGTGAATATTTCCTCATTTTCATTGTAACATCATCACCTGATCAACTTATTGACGTTGCTATCGTTGAATGTGACAGCTGACTGTTTTTTTTAGTGTTTATGCAGCGTACCTCGAGAAATTAAACGATTTTATATTTGGTCTTCAACATCAATGAATTTTGTCGGCCATACAAACCTTCCACCTTTTCATCTCCTATCAACATTTAGCAATCTCCGAATGATATATAGTTTGCAGTGAAAAATGCTAAATCATCACGAAATGCCAAACTTGTAATGTGAACCGATCACATAAATATTCAAAAATCATATTAAGACGCGTAGTATTATGCTTATTGCAAAACCAACCGGTCACAGAAATCAAAATGCGCTTTAGGCTTGACTGTAGCACTGATATGACAAGCTTCATATTCATAGATTTACCACTGCATTCACGTTCAATAATTTATGGAAGTTGGTGCAACATGAATACACGCAGTTGTAATTAGCCATACAACCCAATAGAATCCAATGCATGCGCAAATGTTTCATTTTTGTCGTTTTTATTCAATGGCCACCATATTTGGTGCAATACTAGAGATTACAATACAAAATATTTTTTGGCAGACATGCGGAATGTCAAAAAGCTGATAGCTGGTGGAGTCATCCATAAGGTTTTTTTTTCGAATTTACGCAGGAGAGTGTTTTAGCTGATTAAGTGTTGAGATAAAGTTCCAAGCGGCCTCAATTTTCACGTTAGCAGTGAGTGGAAAATTTTGACAGACAGATGCCTCTTAAAAAACAAAGCTGAAACTTCGTAGAACACCAATGGTAAAGCTCAACGATATATTGCTGCATGACCTATACGTGCTTATCGCCACTGCTTGCTGCAGCATCGAGCGGATTTATTATTCTTCTGTAAGTTACCATGGTTTATACCTGTATCATCTCTGCATTTTTCATCCACAAGTTCATTCACTAAGCTGGTGGTGTTGGATAGTCCAAAGTTGCACCTGCGGTCTGGCACTATGCTAAATCTGAGCCTCAAAGGACATTGGTCTTCAAATATGGAAGGCGGAGAGGCACTCATACCTACCATATTTTATAAAGTTCCTTTCAGTATACCGAGGTCACGAACAAACGCATAGTACCATGAAGTTTGCTGAAGCTCGTCCGGTTGTAGAGGAATTAGTGAGGAGCACTGCACTCCATTTGCCTATCCCTTCAGGACAACTCCCGTCGCCTCTTTGGGCGCTTCGAATCCTTGACGGATTGAGCATAAAACGAACAAAATAAAATGATAATTTGCTTGAAAGTGAATTAGACTGACATTTTGTCGGGTGCCTAATTTGCATCCGATTATGATATACAATTTGTCCAGTGCTCCTTCCCATAATCATTTACATTTGAACAAGTGGCAAGGACGTCTGGTCGGGAGCCTTCTGCGGAAAAAACGGAGTCAGTGAACAGCACAAACGGCACGCAGATGGGAAGGTCGAATGATGTGCGGATGAGAAATAGCAGACCTGTCAGAGACGACGACGCAAACGGTTAGTTTACGTGTATTGTTCGGAGCGAATTCGTTTCGATTATGAGCGATCACTGCTGCATCCTTCTGTTCGCTGTGAGAAAATAAGGAATTCTAAAGGTGTGCTAGAAGCATTAGCGGGAATTTCTCTACTAACCACATCTGAGTTACCTCTGCGAGTCACAGGCATGAAGGGTTTGGACAAATTTGTCATCAGTCATCAGTGTCTATTACAGTTGTTACTCGTTTCTGTAGGTCTGTAAGTCATAAAATTCTTTGCTCATTATAATTTTCGTTGCTATTTAACAAGTCTTTTCCTTGTGCCAAAAGTAATAAAACGGGCGACCTCCTCAGATTTTCGGTGGATGCACCCTTCCTGGACACGTTTGATATAGTAAACTGAACTTTGCTTTAGTTTTATAATCAGAGAAGTGAGAGGAGTAACTAGCTCCGAACTGCATGCTCGTTGCACCTGTTATGCCATCAAACGTGCATAAAAATAGGAGAACACTGTAGCCCATTATTCGTTCACCTGAAAACCTGCAATATTCCACTGCCTAATGGCTATATGGTCAGAAGCATAGTTAATAAACTTTACAGTAGCGGGGTGATCAGGATGGGGTTTTCTAGCGCTCTTCGAAGTCTGTAGCTTTGTCGGCGTCTTCATTTCCGACACCAATCTGTGGTCACCGTATGGAGAGTTCTGGGCCAGATTTTGCGATGCGGGCAAAAAACCATTCCTTCATGCATTAATTTTGCAAAAACTTATCCGACGTCCCATAGCAAAAAGAAATCGCCTATAGATGTTACTATGGACGTGAACACTCACAACTGCAGGGTAGTTCGAGGTAGTGCTTGTCATAGGCGGTCGTATAGGATACCACGAGATGTCATTTCGTCACTTGGCGATTATATAGAAATGACCACTCATTGCATATAGCCATGTCAGGGGGTGCCATGAGGGACGACATCATTTCTCTAACGGCTTTTGCAAATCACATTAGGCATCGGAACCAGTGACGCCTGGCTCAGCAGTTTTCAATTGGAATGTTCGATTAGTGCGGTCAGTGGCCATTGAAAACCGTAGTTAGTTGGAAGTTAGAAGACTAGTGAAAGTCACCGAAAGTGAGATCACCTTAAACAACATGACGAGCTTTCATTACTTATTCTGAAAGTTTTAGTGGGCACGGCAGATTTTCACTGAAAGCTGGAAGTGATTAGGATAGTGCTTTGGATTTTCATGGAATATTCTAAACGGCGTGAATTATATGGCGAATTTTACGAAAAATCTTCTTAAAATGACCAACTGAATCCCCACCAGAATTCATAAAGGGTCTAAGAAGATCCTAGTATTAAAGAGTCATTTATTCAGTTCCTAAAAGATGGATTTTGAAGAAACGTTCTGTGGAGTCACTCATTTGAACTTGTTATCACAAAGCTAGGCAACCTGCGAAACCGTTTAGGATCTGCACATTCGAATAACATTCCACTTACGAATGTTCAAGTATTAGGTACGTCACCGTTGTCGCAATGTTATAAATTGGGTTATCCCTTCGAAGAAATTTCATAAGTACTGGAAGCTTCAGAAGCTTTGGGGTGAAAATAAATTTTGTTAAATGACTTGCGATCAATAAGATCGGCCACCCGATGGCGACATCCTTTCATCGACTGCCTCAACGACGAAGGATATCAAAACAACTATGCTCTTTTAATTTATTTAGCAATGAAGAATCATAATTCATAATCGAAAGGAGTTAATTTTATAGCGGATGCAAATACACATCCTACACGGTATGGTCCGAAACATGCGTTGAAGCTATTCGCCCCAGTCTCTTGTTGCATGGCTCTCGTTTTTCTTCATTCAAAATTCGTCCTAAACTATAAGCTGTTGGATGCCTATGCGTAAGTTATACGTTTTGAGATATATTCGTTATTGATTGTATGGCTAATCAAACCTTTTTAGACCACACCTTTTGCAACATTAATGCAAAATGACTTTTTTGAAATGAAATGAGTTTCTTCAATATTATCAGCGTCATTTTATCGGCTCCCACTCCGTCGCTTTTTCAGTGAAAATGAAAGGCAAATATGCCTTTAGGCACAGAAATTGACATAAAACACCGATTATTCCATAGAAATGCTTATCGGTCAAGGTTTGCACATTATGACTGCATACAGCATATGTTCAACATTGCGCGATCGTATGACCACAGAACTCTGATTAAGTAAGCGCCGAATTCGCCGAATTCGCCCAAACTCATACATTCACATTAAAGACACATACTGAGATCTGCAAATGCTCAATATCGTTCATCACTATTCTCGTGGTCGCCTTCCTACATTTTAGATGTTGAAGAACGTCTATGGTCATTTTTATTCTAACTTATTCTGCGCATTTTTTGTCTCCGAAATCATATAAAGTAAAATGTAAAACTTCTAAATTATTCGACTCTGTTTAATTTTTCTTTATGTCTTCACAAGTATAATGATTGAAGATAACTCACAATTTCACTTACAGGCCATATTTGCCTTTCAAAGAGGAGGAACAAACAGGATGGGATGCGCTATGGAAGTCGATTGTTATAGCGGCGATGTTTGTGGGACTCATTATTGCTGTTACATCTTTGATGGTTTTCGCTTATTTCATGAAGTGGTACAAGGTTCTTTGAACATTTTAATTTTGAAGCGCTATATGTGAACACCTAATTTTGAATAGCATGGAGTTGGCGATATGAAGAGAACACGTAAATGGCAAGTTCCAAGAGGCATAGTAAAATGAAGGTGGGGCAATGTGGTGATGCTAATGTTGCAAGCAGCAAATAAAAGTTTGAGATAATATCATAATCAGTATCCATCAACTAAAAATAGAAATCCCCGCAGTGATCTAAAAAAAAGCAGTGAAATTATTCCACACAGAAGTCAGCAATCCGATCCTTAATTTCTATCCTCCTCATCTTCCCTATAGCCATATCGCGAAAGATTCAAATACAACACATCAGCAATCGTTGTAAAGAAATGAATATTGAAGACAAAAAGAGTCCAAATAAGCAACGAACTGAATAAAGACTAGCAACTGCATAATATGCTTCGATTAGATATCATCGTTCAATGGACGGCCACTCCACGATGTGTACACCTTATTAAACACAGCACTGAGATGTCCTATGATATATAGTTGAGTGTATTTTCTTCATGAATTTGAAGATGTATTCTATGAATGACGATCGTTGCAGGCTATTATGGCTATGGTTATGTTGAACTGTTTCCTGCTATTCTCATTGATGACATTCGATCTCCTAAAGTAAGTTTAACAATTCATATATTCAGATCTACGGTTCGTTACCTTACGGATAAAATCATCACGGTAGTAAGAGGGGTCTTTTTTGACATTCAAAATCCCTCATTGAAACCTATTCTTTGGTTGAAGCACTTTCATCCAAACATTCTGAAGATGCTATCAATAATATTCCACCTGCATTTTTTGGCTAATTTTTTTTCTGCCATAAATAGGCAACTGCATTTTGGCTTGAATCTATTGCTCTGAAATAAGGATATAAGAATAATGGCCAATATGGCACAATAATGTCATACTATAAGATATGGCGCCATCTTTGTTATCAGTACCATATGGAAGGTAGTCCTTTGAAAAATGCGCCCAATTCTCTTCAGCTTCCCTTCTGCATAAGCGGAGATTGTATCTGACAGCAAGCATTAGACATCTAACTATTTCTGTCTTCAAAATGTCATCACTCGTACGCCCCCGATGTCAGCGTGTAAGTCTGGCCGAAGTTTCAATTTGAGAGCCATTTAAGCTATACTTGAAACGTTTTCGGATATAGTACACTAGAGGGTACACAAGCCCATACCATATTCAACATTGAGCTATCAAGTTCCAATGTTTAAACGGAAGAGAATATTCGTATATATTATACGTCGACGGGATTGAGTAACGGAAAAACGATTTCCACATAGAAGCCTTATATCGGCGTTTGAATCAAAACATGCAGCGTTATTCTAAATATTATATTTACTGTTAGTAACCTGTGGAACTAGTTGGCCGAGTGATACGGACGAGAGTACCATAGAAGCTAGCATTTTTGCTGGCTTCTTTAGCAATCTTTTTCATTTTCCGAAACGATCGCACTTTTCATCGCGCCACCGTTTTCCCCTAAATTTTACATGGGATGGAAGAAATGAATGAGAAAACAGTGTTCATTTATGTCTAGCTACAAGAAACTTTCTACCTTTTACAGTAAAGTTGTTTATGCAGTCAGTATCCATCTTCAAAAAATACCGTAGTATTCATTAGTAAAGCACAGTAATGATCATTTGCAAATCGACTAGGCAGAATATTATTAGAGGTGGGAGTAGGAGATGGAAGGATGAGGATGGGTCGGGATCACCTTCATAATCATTCATAAAATTTTGTCAATTTCCCTACATATGAAAGAAAAGGAAAGAAAACTTAGAGAAATGTCTCCATTAGTTCCTGTTATCTTCATTTACCTCAAAACTCCACCACCATAGCAGGCTTCCAGTTGAAAAACATCCTCGAAATAGCAATGTATTTTTTCAGTTCGATTGTAACGATATACAATATTCACGGTGACTATATAACGCTGGTCTTATTTATGTACAACTATGGAACGTTGGGTATGATGAGCATTTTCTGGATTGCTCCGCTCATGATTCAACAGGTTTCACATAGTACATTTACAGATGTTTAAATGGTCAAAATAAAGCAAATATTTTTAATGAATAGAAGAATGCTGAGGGAACTCGATGGCAATAATGCGCAGTACCAAGTGGTAAGAACACTATTTGGTACCACACATTACCACTACCGAATTATTGATTGCGTTGCTGCAGATCAGCAAAAATAGGTCTGATGCGATGTAACTGACAATTAGGCGAGGAGTTGTGTATACAGCGAAGTGTTGAAAGTACAATTTTTTTGAAAAGCAGTGGTATAAATTAATATTCGAAGTTCGTCACCATCCGTCCTGCGGGGATAAGCTTGATATTCGTACATTACAGATACGTTCTTAATATGTAGCCAAAGAAAGCATCACCGTTTGATGCAGTTACAAGTGAATGTTGGATTTGCAAAAAAAAAACCAAGATGACCTAAGGTATAAAAACTTGCAAATGTAGCTACCAAATACAGGGACGATAGCATGCAAAAAATGTGCCACATTACAGACTTGTATTACAATGGTCTTGCGTGTAAAAAATCTTGCAACTTTACTTTAGCGCATAATTTAACTCCACGATGAAGCTGGAAATTCCATTTTTTCCGGCACATTTTCTGTAAAAACCATCCAATAGAGACTGACACGATCGAAATCATAGATGTCATCAACATCGCAAGAAATAAATAAGAAATAAACAGCAAGAGCATCGCAAAGTAGTGCTGCCAATTTACTTTCCCTACTCCTTTGCTTCGCAGTTACTCTGACATCTGCGAACCATCGTCCACCGTTATCGGCAATGGAAAGATCAAGCTGAGAACGGATAAGACGGTCAAGAGTGGTAGTTGTTCACTTGCACAGTTGAAATGCTCCATTCCTCTATAGTACAGCCAACTTCAGAAGCAAGTCCATATTCGAGTGAATGGAAAGTTGAAGTTGAACATAGAGAAACTTTGATTGTTGGATTAGCCATAGATGACATCGAGAATTAAGATGCAATATGTTGCATGCCACCTTCAAGAGTTTGGCATCTTTTTTATATTCTTACTTTCGTTATCACAGCCGACATTTGACAGGAACGATTACGAGGAGCAAGTGCTCTACATAAATGTCACGGCTAACGATATGTGTTCACACCGTCATTTGTAGACTAAAATTTGCTAGCTTCAGTGAGTGATTTGCCAGCGCACAACATTTCAAATATTGTTTCCACTGCAACTTTATGTAAAAACGATATAGCAGTATATGATGAGCAGTGCGGAAATGGTCTCGTAATAAGATAAGGCATTTTCCAATCCTTCATTACCCGTGGAGACTCCCTCCTCCAAATATTTCCCATTTTCGCTGGGGAGTTTCAGAACGCTTTCGTGGAGGCAGGAGGTTTCAGCCCCGTGGAGGACAGTTTTATTACGAAAGCGCTTTCACATTGTTCATGCCACCGCGATGTAGTATTGATTTCACAAGAAGCCGCAACAGAAGCGATTTTTGAGAGATTTCGGTCCTGGCTTACCGCTGCCAACTCGTTTGATAAAGAGGTTGTTGTTAAAGCCTCCAGTTTTCAGAACGCAGGAGTCGCTCTCGAGGGCACCCGCGAGCGTGATAAGATCTGCCACCCGGCGGTCAATATGATTCATCACGTCACACAGCGGGGGCCTCTGTATGCACTATCATGAGCAAAACCGCCGGAGGCAATTCATTCCCTCGTACCTCCGCAAAGCTCCCTTCCCACTTTCTATGTTAGTGTTCGATTACAATCGCCCAAGTCACCCGCACCCTTCCCTTTCTCTCTTTCAAGAATTCTTCATTTGGCAAGCTTGTTCTTTGCTAATATTTGAGTTTTTATCGAGGAGAAGGAAACTGTTTAAGGTTGAATTTAGGCTTATCTTGTTATGATATCTGCGCTTGTTTCGATTATGCTATTACACCTTCTTCCTAGTTGGGCCGTATGGACCGTACTTGGCGCTCTAGCACTATGGGACGCTGTCGCTGTATTGTGCCCTTTTGGACCACTGCAAATATTAATCAAATTGTCAAGAGAAAGAAATGAGCCCATTATGCCCGCGCTAATTTATTCAGGTTAGTAAAACCTATTTTTCCAGCCTCCAATTACATTTAGCTCCGACTGAAATATAGAGATGGGATTTATACTTATTTGCATAGGATTACAAAAATGATATGAAATAACGAAAGCTTAGAATGTCATGGATGTTCTTCAGATCTCTTCACCTGTCTCGATTGCCTTTTATAATACTTTGATATTCTTTTCGGCTGTAATGTTTAAGAATTTCCCGACATATTCAGTAGCTAAGATTGAAAGTGTTCTTATACTTCAACTTTTTTTTTGTAAAATCTTTTTATGTTCGGAAACTTTTTAACTCTGCAGAAAATTGTTTTCCCATGAAAGTACTGCAATAGCTTTTTTTTCAATTCTCAACACAACTACTAGTTAAGATGTGATTTACGCTAGAACACCTTGATGCGCCGGAGTGAAAAAATTGGTAATCGGCGGAAATATTTGGTTTCTGTGACATTTCCAGAGGAATTCGTTGCAATCGTGAGGAGTGGTAGAAGGGATAGGGGATGGCTGGGATGCCAGACACACCCCGTAGCAAGGTGAAATCTGGATAGTTCCCTCGGAAATGAAAGTCAGGCTTGTAATTGAGTTACACCAAAACAATAGAATCGTGCGTGTCTTGAAGTGAACGGCCGAAAATGCATAGGAGGGCTTTGCATATTCGGGCACACTCAAGCATCGCTTAAAACAGTGCCAACATATTCAGTTCTGATTGCCAACACGCACAAGTATGACTAATGCGCGCAAGCAGGCCTTTGACCCTAGTGTCACCTGGTGTTTAACTATCGAAAGGTAGCAAATGATCTGATGCGTTCAGCTGGGCTAATTTATATGAACGCAAAAGAAGATGGGCAAGAGACGCTGATATTGCATTCATGTCGAAGTGATCGCATTTCATGCACTGAAAAACCAGGTAACTTTTCTCATATGTTTTCCACCTCAACCGTCGCCATCTCGGATTTTCATCTATTATCAGCTGCAATATGCCAGAATCCTTATGGATCTACCTGGAGATAAGATGAGGTGTGGTTGGGCATAGATTTGGTTAATCACAGATGGCTTAAAGTTATAGCAGGATCGGAGCAGACTTTAGCTTAACCTAAAGTAATGCGGATATGTGGTCACACCTCAATAAGCTCGACCACATCGTGCAAACAAATCACTAAGTGCATCAACCTTTCTGCGATAGCTTGAGCTGAGGTGAAGTTGTCTCCATCGTGAAACGTTGATTTTCCGTGTTGTTTTTCGATTCAGCATATTCAGTTGTGACTGATTAGTGTGCTTTGAAACTTATACTAAGAAATTGAAGATGGATGTTTACGCATACAGCATCAGTTAATTTTCCTACTGCCAAGTATTTCTCACTTTTCTCTGATAAATTTACCACAAGGCAAGGAAAAAACTTTGTGCTCGTTGCTTGAATGCTCCGCTTGTCTCTTTACCTCATTAGAACTCTTCGTTATTTAGTGAGAATATCATCGTCTTTCGCTTTGTGTCTTTGCTAAATAACATAGAATGAAATATTTGACATAACGCTAGACACCGCTCTAGTTTAAGTAGAAAGCAAAATCTTAATTGAACAAATCGGACATCACCTCTTCCAAAATATTGCAATTGCTTCATATTGCGGCAAACAAAAATCATTCAAGCTTTATTTTTCATTTTGTTATCTATAGACTTTCTTTATCATAAGTCGAAAACAGTACCGAGGAGCTTATCTGAAGAAAACCCCCATCAACTGTGAAATGAATCCAACTTAAAGTTTCATCAACATAGACTAGGAAGAATAAAATAAAGTAGAAGAGATGTTTAAGAAGTATTCAATCAGGCCTACTATGTGAAGAATGTTGAGTCCAAACATTACGATTCTCAATACGACCGACACAACAAATCGTTCGTTGATTGTTTTATCCTGCAGTATTGCACTGCTTCACTTTCGAATTTGTATGACCTAATTATTTCCCAGATTCACCTGAATGCGAGCGGCTTCTCTGCGATGACAAAACTCAGCGGGCTCAACCAGATGAAGACAGCGATGCGAGACCTAGCAGCTTTTCAAGTACTGAAGAATTAGTTCTTTTCTCACTTTTCCAGTTACTGTATACTGTTGTCTGAATAAGTGGTAATTTCATCAGAATATTGTATCGCCAGGATCAACAAAAAGAGGTAGAAACGCATGGAGGAGCCCCATTTTTCACTTCTATCGTTTTCCCTCATTACCGATATATGTCTTAGCAGTGGTGTGAGCAGCAAGTAAGTAGGGGTGTGCATCGAAATGTTATTCCCAGTCTTCCAAGTCTCAGCTGCATCAGCATCTGGTGTTTGAGTGGGAAATATTCCACACGTTCGCACGCATAGGACGGACTGAGAAGGAAAAGCGGAGAAAGCCGGAAAAAGGATATTCCGCCGGTAACAAAAATGAACGTTTTATGGTTTCTGATCGAACATATTCTCTTATTACCAATATTGGAAGCTATTTAACTTACAGGAGTGTTCAGTTGTGTCCGATGTTGCCACTGAAAAGTGATCAACACTGTTAAGAAGATCGTAGCGTTTATCAGATTTGAGTGGGCAATGAGCTAACGTAATCAGTGAATGCTTTGTCGTTATTTCCGAGTTAAATGTTTGCAACTTATAAGCGAAAAAGAGCTATCCTTTAATAGTGCAGATCTATTAGTAGCATTAGAGTCGGGAAGTCTCTACAAGTAAAATTTGCTTATGGAGGCCAGGTTATTCTTTTTTGGCTCACTTTTCAGTGGGGGATTTTCCACTTAAAATGAGCTTTGCATTTGAACTTTCGAGGGAAGCGCTTATATCCAAGGAATGGTTATTTTCAAAAGTGTTTTCCATCTTTTAAAGCCTTCTTTTTTCCGGATCTCGAGATTTCCGAATTTCTGGATCTGAGAAGAGTTTTTCATTAAGGAAATAAAAAAGCCTCTCCACTCAAAGAAATCAATTGCTTTTGTTTCAGCGCATGAGAGACAGATGAGTAGTGCATCATCGGGACGAGTGGGGCCAAGTAGTGAAAATCCACAAAACACAAGTGGAACACAAACGAGCGTTCCGTCAGATAGCAACGCTTTATATGTAAACGAAAACGGAAGAGCGAATTCGGCCCGTGTCAGTCGACCAGGTAATTGGCTCGTGTTGATAGCTAAGCTGCTTTCTTCCGAATTTCTATTTCAGGCTTTCTTAATGTTCAATATTCACTGGTGAGTACAACTGTTAAAACATACCATCGAGATGACGTTTCTCTAAGTCAGATTGTTTGAAACTAGCATCTCTCCACGTGAAGCAACACTGAAACACATTTTTCCTCGTCTCATATGAAGTTTAGAAAAAATCGGATTAAAATTCGTCGATCTGGGCTTGACATATTACATGAGGTAACTCGTGGTCGCGCACAACAACACTTCGCCGTGCGCACACACATCCTCTCACCACCTACACTTTTCCCCAGGTTACGCAAGAAAAGTAGAAGGAAAAACAGAGAATAACACACCCGCGCCTTCGGCGCTCGCTGTACCTCTTCCAGTGAGTACAGTGGGGCTATGCCCCCTCTGCACACACTACACACATACCACCCACCCCACATAACCGCACACACACTACACACGCCTCATGCACACCACACCACCCCATATACACCACACATACCCCACGCACCACAAACCACAACCCACTCGTACACCGCACAGCACAAATATACACATATACGCATACATTCCTTCCTCCCCCCATATATACACCACGCATACCACACCTCCCAGACACACGTGCCAAACGGAATCTGTACCACACACAAAATGAAAAGACCACACACGATGCCCCACAGAAACCACACATATATAGAAACACGGAACTATGAGGAATATGGGAAGAACTGAGGACATGAACCTCTCCTGTCTATATGGATTTTACTTCAGCACTACCGCTAGGGTCAGGGGATGCTCCGCCGCCCCATACCCCTCACAAGGGGGTTGCCGCTCTCTTGACACCCTGCTTTGGTCCAAGTTCAGTTGTTGCTATGGATATTACACCTCTGCACAACTCCCTGTATGCTCTGACACCCAAGGGGGAGCTCTCCCCTCACTCCGTCTATTATAACACGTACAAAGGGGAATGTGGAACCGAATCCGACTCACCGCCCTCGCAATCCTAATGGACCGCATTAACCGCTAAGCCACTCCCTCCACGCAGTTCGGTCATTTCCACTCCTCTTTGTATTTCATAGTGAAATGGTCCACTCCCCTTGTCTGCTACTTTTCACATGTATACACGAGCGATTGTGTGGAATCGGTTCACCTCGGAGAGTACTCTCAACAAATACCGAACTTTTAGAGAAAGCCCACCATGGAGAGAAATGATGAGGGTGGGAACTTATCCTCAAAAATTTTGAGCACATTTTTCACCACCATACACCACACCGATCCGGTTGTCCAACGAACTCATCCAAGAGAGTCGGCAGAGGAAGAGATAGAAAAAAAATTTCAAAATTCCACCATTTTAAAGAGAGTTATCGTGGGAACAAGGAAAAATGGAATTAGTGACCTTCTGTTTCTGTCTGTGAAATTTGCATAGCCCACTCAGTAATTGCTAACAACCGCTACTGTTTCGAACTATGCGCTGACAACTAAAAGTTGATCTATCGACGGTTCCACATGAATTTTCTATTGATAAGTGGCGTGGGCCGTATCTTCCGCTCCCAAAAGAAGAAAAACATGGCTCTAGTTCAAACCACAATAAAAATTTCATGCAAACGGGATTTTTCAGAAGCGATAAAGCTTGGATTAGGTGATTTTATCTTCTATGGTGTTCTCATCGGCAAAGCTAGTGGAGGAGGAATTCTTGCAACGATCTCATGCTTCACTGCAATACTTATTGTATGTTTCGATTATTTCATTAAAAGTGCACCTCAGACGATCACTGAGATGAGTGGTGGATTCGGCTGAGTTTCATGAGTTCCGGATAACCCTTTCTGAAAGAAAGAGTTGAAGATGAAACACGTTCAGTGTCTACGAAGCAGATCGTGGTGGAGGGTAAATTGCATCGCATATCATGCGTATGTATTACACTGCAGCAGTAAATCTCTTATTAGTAATCTCATAAGTTACAACTATGGGGCTTATTTGGCTGATGCGCAGTAAATGGTGGGAATTTCCTATGAAGGACTATACCAGAAATCAGCATATTAGCCGCCGCATTCATCGCGTTATGTTTTACTTTCGGAACTGATTTGGATGATAGGCTGGTTGACGAGATTACATGGAATCATTTTGAAGACAAGAATCATTTTTGACGGTCATCATTAAGATGTCTGGATGAAACAGTGATTATCGAAAGAGAAGGAGGAGAGGAGGGGATCGATGAGATGCATGAGAACACGTCCAAACATATGGAACAAGAATCTAGGCACCTTATTCAAAATTTCTTCGTTGTGTAGATGCCAGGTGTGCGAACATTTTGAAAAGAAACACACGACAGGGGAGGGAAAGACCACTGAACTGAAAAAGGAATGCGTTCATCGACGACGATTCAGTGCGGAAACCTTGCTGAACTTTTGACATTCTATCAACGTAGGGGCAATTAAATTGATACGCTACACCACCGTATCAGACACCACCTACTGTGGCTATGCAAGTCAATAGAGTCTGGTAAGTGCGATGTTGTTTAAAGGGGGCCTGCGTGTTCACGTTCCTACGAATCCTGACATAGTTGAGGCGGCGAAACTTCAAACATTGTCTTTCAAAATAAATAGCACTAGCAATGTTAACTCCACGCTATTGTGCATTCATTTTGGATTTGATATCATTGGAGTTTTCGCCGTCATTTGTGACAATTCCTCGATCGTGTACTTCATTCGTCTCATATAATTTTTAATAAAGTGCTGAGGTGCAACGTAATTCGCTTCAGAAGAAAATATCGAGCTTTTATATGCTAGCTTGTTGTTCGGGTTAACAGTTGAAGCAACATTGTTGTCTTTGGCGGCAACGTTTTTTTTTTTCCATTCCTTTACGGCTAATATAAAAATGCGGCTAGAACACAGCTAAAAGCCATAATGGATATATATGTATGTAAATATGAATATATACACCACGAGCCCTATACAACCCAAGCCTATCCGGGGATTTATTCGATCTTTGCATGCCCCTTATGTGTTCAATTTTTCCAGGGTTTATGCGCAACTTTGGTTTTTCTTGTTATCTATGGACGCGCATTACCAGCACTTCCTATTTCGATCTTCATGGGTATATCCTTCTATTTTGCAACACATTTCCTCATCGATCCGTTTTGCGAGTCCGTTTATATGCGTCAGCTTATCCTATAATTATGTAAAGGAGAAAAATGTTTGTCGACAACCGATGCGTTTATTCTCAGAGGTCATTTCCATTCAACCGATGGTACTTCATCTGTAAAAAGGCTCTTTATTGCTGCGTTTTTCGATGTTGCTGAATGCTAGTATTAGAGCAAAGTGATTTTCAGTTATGTCTTATACTCAGATCAGAAAAGCTTTGCGTTCTTTGATGAAGGTAATGCATTTATGTAGTCGTATTCTGACCTTTTATAGAACCTTTATCCTCGGGGGCTTCGCTTCTGATGTCTTTGAGGAACGAATTCTGCGTTCTTTCAGCCACTATTGCTCTTAGTTTGCATAGTTTGTAGTTGTGATGTCGATTTACGTTGGCCATCTTTCACCACTTACGATTAGACTCCACAATAGTAACATCTTGAACTATGTACAGTTATAGGTAATCGGTATAGTGTAATATCCAGAGTAGAGGGAATAGTTTTGTGAGTGCTTCACTCTAACTCCTTCGTTGATATCAGTAATTTATGTGTTGTTGTTTGTGGTAATGCATAGTGTGCATTGATTCACTTCAGTATATCCTTCCTTTTCTATGTCATTTCTGCATGAAATGCGTTAATTAATGAGAAGAATTCATTTTTGCTTAATTTTATTATAAATATATTTTCTTATTGTTCACCTATTACCTTATTCACCTTATTTCTTTCAATTCTTTTTTCAACTCAAATTTACAAATGTTTCATGAACTCTTTGCATTTGTTCATTTATGCAATAGGACGTTTTCAGTGTTCAAGAAGATATGGCAAACATTTTATCATTTCGCATAGACACTTTCAACAAATTTCATTGTACTATCTGCAAGAGTTTCATATGTTTCAACGTATTATTAATAAATGTGATGTGTTCTTTCTTTTAGAGCATTTGAAAATATTTATATATTTTTTATTTGTTTTTATTTCTATTCATATTTGCATATGTTTATATGAATAGATTTATTGTATATATTTATTGAGTTATTTATTTTCAAATGGAATGAGATAAAGAGGAGACAAGAAAATGGAGTTTTTTTTTGTTTTTTTTTTTTTAATAAATAAATAAATAAATAAATAAATAAAAGTAAAACAATCGTATTTACTAAGAGCACCATCATCTGCTTGTGGAGTTGAAATTTTTTATATAAACACGTTTCGTCGCTGGAAAATTTGTTTTTTATGGAGTCTTTCTTTCCTGTTACTTATAATGAAGCTTTGAAGAGCAGTACCCGGAGGTAGCAATTCTTATCGAACATGAAGTTAATAACGAGTTCTGAAGTGTATTCATCGAACTATCAAGTCGAAATGACCATCATTACTGCTATATGCTCTAAGGCAATCGAAACAGAAAGAGAATATTGTTGCAGGCATGCCTAAGGACTAATTAGTTCCCAGGGAATTTCCCCATGAGGTACATTCTCTCAAAGATCATCATCAAACGTTAATGCCGAAGAGGTGATGTGTCTATGCCAAAACACTGCCTGCGAGGGATGCCCTCGTCTCGTTGATCGTTTGGGCGTTTGTTGCGTTCATAAATTTAAGTGTTCGATGAGATACGACCATTAGAACTCTAGTATCGACTTCGCTATCGTGTTTCTGCAACGCTCTTCAGTTGCTCTTTCCTTCTTTAACTCTGTTATGTTGACGAGTCCACATTCATCGCGGTCCCTCTAGGAGCGCCATCTTTTCTTACTGAATAATTTTTTATTGGTCATTTTGCTTTAAATGCGTTGAAATGTAATATTCAATATTTAGTGTTGGTTTCTGCTCTACGACTAGGAATGCTAGGCTATAGCAAGAAGACCTTACCTCCGCGGTTATTAGATTTCCATCACTTACGCATGGTTCATCTACTGTATTGGAGTGTTATTTAGATGAACTTAGGATTATCTTCACTTTATGCATAAAGACAATTGTAGACTTTTTTATTCTGAGATTATGTGCAACGACTGGTAAATTATCCCTGCATCAGCAGCCATCAGGTCATAAAATGTAGACATAGAAGTAGATGATATATCCGGTGTCATGTGTTTTGAATAGATAAAATTCTATTGCTGATACGTTTCCATGTGTTGTCCCTAATTCAAGCTCCTATCATGGCTCTTTGATTCAAAAAAGTTCTAATTTCGATAGCCTCTAAATCATCATCGAAACATATGGTTTGTAAACTATGAGGGTCCTTACTGTTGCATTTCTTAAGAAGTATTCCTTCGGTAATTTAGCATATTTTTTTGTGAAGATAAATAGGCGGTAAATGTCTCACAATTATACATATCTGCGATTAGCTTATTCTCATTGCAATAGTATCATAATTACAGTAATTCTATTGTAAAATTCTAAATTTAATTTCATATCTTTAACGCTAAACTTGGATCTCAAATGTTTTTTTTTATTGTTTTATTCTATATCTTACAATCAAAGCTAAGCGTTGAATACTTTCAGTATACAAGTGAATAAAGAATAGGGATTGTTCTACTTAATATGGACTTTAGTATCCATCTCCCAGAACTCAATAGGAGCCGGGATCGCGAGGTAACATAGACACAAAAAATTCTAAAGAAGAAAATGGGTTGTAGCTGAATACAGTAACGAGTAGGGGAATTAGTCGTTCGCGAACAAAGATTATAGTAATAAATTGAAAATGAAACCGTAATAAAAATATGCAAACCGGAGAATGCATGAAAGATATTGCGATTTTATTGTCAAAACGTCGTTGCGGCCATTTTTCTTAAATTCTGATAGTATGAAAATATGCAAAGCAAAGAATGAAGTTCCATCTCTGAAGCTGACATAAAGAAGAAATCCAATATGAAGAAAAAACTTCACGGAGCAAATGACATGAATAGCAGTTAATATGGAAATTTTTTTTTTTTAAACTGGCAACTGGAAATATCACCTGCTGGTTTCAAATTAAATCTAAGTCTATGCAGTGAGCTAATGACTCCGGATTTCTAACAGGATACAAGTTCTAAAGTGAACAATTTTTTTGCAAGTAAATATTAGGTCTAAATGGGTAATGCAATTTCCTAGTTGTCTCAATCCTTTCTTCACTCGTTTTCGTAGCTCTTTCTTCTCCTTTACGCGTCGCTAACATGAATGTCATATCGGTCAATACGATGCTTTATATCTACCATTTAATTTTATGTAAATGTCATATGTGTTCAGTTTATGCATATGTAACTGTTACTATAGCGCCCTCTTCTTAATGAAATAAAAAGTTTTTGAGTCAATGACAATGACGTATAGAATTTTGCTGAAGATAGGAAGAGCCGAGTAGATTTAATCATGCATGATTTTTGATGGAAAATATGATAACGAGCATCGAAAAAATAAGTGTATTTCCGCCGCGATTTCTTCCAGTTATACGAGATGTTGCACACTGGCGGAAGTGTCATGTTTTACTATTCTATGCATGAATAACAATCAGTAAAAAGTATTCATTTACAGCGGTATAAATAATGGCAATGCGTTCTGCACAACCCACACCCAACATATCCAACTCTCGTGGTCGTCGGAGCAACCTGGCTGACGCAGGCGCACAAAGGCAGGTAGGAAGGTTGAACTGATAGTTCTGCATGATTTTTTTGAACGAAGGAAATATCCCAATGTGCTTTTCATGTTATAGACGAACTTTTAGCATCGTGGACTCAAGCCTCGATCTTAATCATGCGAACAACTTGGCAGAGAAAATGATTCTGCCAAGAAAAAGGTCGGAACGCTGCCCTCTGTTTTCCAAATTCTACCGGTCAGAAGTGGCGAATCACTCTGAAAAGATTGCATTCCACATTAGGTCTTTTGCAAAAATTTATGCAAGCGGTTAGATTAATTAAAATTTCAACGCATTATTATTTGCTTGCGGCTTATAGAACAAGACTACGAAAAGAGGCCTCAATGCAAAAATTGCATTTCTTGCCATCTCTTCCGCTAGACTTCTTAATTTACCTGTCTTCCTATAATAATCCAAATAGCATCTACGCCTTGAGTTAAGATAATAGAAAATTATCCAACAATCTACTTGACCAAAAATATTGTTGTCAAATGAGCAAAGTTATATGAACAATCGATGACATGTTCACACCTACATTTGATTGAAAGGAATTGAACTCCGAGGACGATTAGACAGCTGGAATGGCAACATTTTTCCTGCATAGAATAGAGTAATGGTTGTGGACCATTTCCGGTTGTTTTTGAGAATTCGATGGCCACACGAATCTTCGAGTTTATGGTTTCCACCTTTCCGTAACTTGCTTGGTACCTGTGCAAATGCACTTCCAATCACTGAGTGTCAGGAAGGAAGTACCGAATCGAATCAACGTTTTGTCCAGGAGGCGCTTTCACCGTCTCTTTCATAGACAGTACTATTTTGGTACAGCTGAAGAACCAAACTAGTGATGACTAGAAATGCAGGAGTTCTGTATGGCCGAAGTAATTACTTGGTTGGAAAACCGGTTTGGTCGTTGATGAGGCAGTGTTACTTAATGGTAACGGAGAGATTTTTCAGGATATTCCCGTGAATTACCTTCATTCGTTACATCCATTGTGCAATTCATTTTACAGTCTCAACAACGAACGGATTCACCGATTCCAGACGAACCGCTTCCACATCCATGCATTGCCGGACAACCATCCCAGAATTCTAGACCCACTCCCGAAGATGTGGAACGAATTGCTCAACTGATTCGGGATGCGCGTCCTTTACAGCGATCGAATGATCTTGCATCGCAAACGGTCGGTCGTGAACCTCTCCATCATTCGCGTGCAATAGCTCGACCACTTCAACAACAGGCACAGGCTGCATGTTCGGGAAGGAACGGGCAAATCGTGGGACTCGGTGCGCAGAATGTGGTTCAATCTTATTGCAGTTGTCACTACTTTACCGCTACGAGAAATGCATCGCATTGCCCACACTCGGATATCTACACAGTTCAACCTTTTTTAAACTACTATCCGTATGTTTTTCGCTTATCTCTTCGTGCAACCGGAGATAAAAAGATTTTTGTTTTCTTTTATTCACTTTTTTGAAGCTAATTTTGAGGCATTTAAATCATCATAAATTGTGCTTGTAATATCGAATCTTATATGGTGTGTCTATTTATGAGGAAAACACTCTCATATCACTGTTTTTGCAACTATAATTCTGATATAACGGTAAGAATTATAAATCGGCTCGTAGGAACATCATTAAAAATTGTCCTTATGTTGTCTCAGCACTCCGGGAATTGTTACCTCTATTAAACGAGAAGGTATTTGAAAACACTAAGGAAGCTTTTGCTTCCTTAGATTATTTCATAGTGTGCAATAAGATGTTTCCACTTTAAAGCCCACTAAAGTTATTCATGTACAACCGAATGGACGTTTCTCGGAGCATTATCCTACGACAGAACCTTGTCGGGTGCAACCAATTTATATACCCCTAACGATTCAACCACGACAAAGAAGTATATTATATCTATCGTTTTGAAATAACTCAGCGGTGGTATACTTGTGGTTTCTTCGAAGATTCGTACTTTTCAGGATGCTGATATATGACTGAAAATTCTAGTAACCTAATGAAAATGTTCTGTGTTTAAAAATATCCGTAATAATTGTATGTTTTTTGTCAGAAAAATACTGACCATTAATTAATAAAACATATGTAAAGGTTATTTAATAAATTAAGCATAAAAATAAATTACGTATTTTAATAAAACTTAATTAATTTTACATCGATTAATAAGCTATTCCCAGGCAACGTTATCGTGTCCAACCAAGGAGTTTAGAGCAGAATTTCTGCTCTTCCAATTACGAATGGAATGATTTTTAAAACTTTTCCAAGTTTTATGAATATTTTTCCTTTTTTTGCATTGACAAAATGGAGAAAATTGTTTTTTCTCACCTGTATTATATAAATCTTTTTTTTGCATCTTTCATAAAAGTTCAAATAATTTAGGATGCTACTTCAACCGAGCTTTGATTATCATTGTGAAAATTTTTATTGATTCTGAATTTTTATGGGAAACTTTTTACAAATTTTTTAATGGATTCTAAGCAGCTGCAGATGATATACAGAACTGTTGCTCTGTCATTAGAAGTAAATAGTTGTACGATTGTTTTCTTAAGCAAGTGGTACTTTTCTCTCGGGTAACAGTAGCACCCGATATGTTTTCATTTTATTTCACTCCCCCCGTCCATTATTTTTCGTCACATATTTGAATATGACAATTCCTACGTTTACTACTTTCCGAAAATTTCAAAATGGATTCCAAAGACTACATAATAGCTCTTGTAAACAATCTACAGTAGAGGTGTAGAGAA
This sequence comes from Baylisascaris schroederi, assembly GCA_006503575.1. NCBI lineage: Eukaryota > Metazoa > Nematoda > Chromadorea > Rhabditida > Ascarididae > Baylisascaris > Baylisascaris schroederi. The sequence goes on from QEWY01000888.1 coordinate 644,672, forward strand.
ATCATTATCATCGAAAAGAATGAAGTATTTGGATGCATTAGCCAAAGAAATTACCCTTCGTAAAATTCGCCTACAACTCTATTACGGGCTATGTCACCACTGTTTTCCTAAGTGCTAGAACTTGAAAAATTACGGGAAATCTTTTATTGCGCCGAAAGCGACTCATAAGATATAGCGAAGAGTACTGTTTTCGTACACCTATCATCGTTACAGCAATCTTATACTCACTCCTCTCACCTTGTCCTGTCAGATGTTTATAAGCTGATAAGCTCCATAGGCTTTTACTGGTTTTTATTTATGGCTAATAGATGTCAGCCATCTAGAGCAGTTAAGCATTTATGAAACTTCATGTCGTATGCCCACGATATGCTGTATCCTATTACTTTAAGCAAACCTCTCAATTCATTAAAATTAAAATGTACGGAGAAGGTATTGTCAACTTCCTTTCAAATAAAGCATCTATGCGAAATTCCATGATGTTTATGGCCAAATAAAGTTTACGTTGAAAGATACGGTAAACTATTCTTTCATCAATACTTATAGACGTTTTAGGTTTTTTTTGCGTACCTCAAGCTATTTTTTTTTTGTTGTTGTAGTGTGATGTTAGTCACCTCAAGCAGTTAATCATTTATGAGATTTGCTGTTGTATGCGCTAATCTGCAAGACGATAATCTGCAAGGCACATTATGGCGCAATCTTGCAACTGTGTACATATATGTCTGTCCCTCCATACTTTCAACTAGGAGCCATTTTAGCTATTGTTATAAAACTCGGTGGGTGTAGTAAGCCTTATAAAATAACCCCCTACCCAGTATTTAAGTCGATTCACTTTGAAAGGAGCCAAGGAAGGCGTCTTAGAAGAAAATAGTGACCATATATTGCGCGCATTTTATCCCAAATCATTTTTTGCTTTGTGCCAGTCAGCTTAAAACATGTGTTTTTGCGGAAGGTCCGTTCTGATTGTCGAGTTAATTGAAGTACGAAAGATTGAATGTTTCCTCGCTTTTTCTACTTTAAATATTTTCCACATATTCGTTATCAATGACTAACTTAATGGAATGCATTGATGAATTATATGTAAGCTCTTTTAGTATTCTTCTACATATTTGTTGTTTCTTTATAGTAAGAGTTAAATTTGACACTATTTAGAAGCATTAATAAGGTTAACCAGTAATCCTGGTTGTATTGTTGTAAGGTTTAATATATTACGGATGATGTTATGATGGTCAATTTGTTGAATTATATGGAATTTGTTGTTTTTGGAATTTGTATGCTTCGTTATATTTCTGAATGCTCAAGGTTTCATGTTATGTCTCTATGATAATCAATAAGAAAGTTCTGCTTGGTTAGTTCTGAGATGGCTCTAAGCACGTATGTGTCTGCGACCACTACCCTTACGAAACTTCCTTTTAGCAGGAATAGCATATTTTTACGATAGGGAACTTGAAACGATTCGTCATAAAATATCGCATTGAAAATTTATTTCTAATATCTCGTAGCTGGATTTACCTTTCTTATCTCCGAGTTTCTTATCTGGATCTTACCTTCTTATCTTTGCTAATTGGCTATCACTCGTTTCTGGATATGTGTTCTTTCAATATGAAGAACATAATGTTGCCTATTTATGGGATGTTTATTTCTATACAATTATTTTATATTGTGTATTTGCGTAGTAAAATGTATCGTTTTATGCTTATAATGAACTGTTTAAGAGACGTTCTCATTGATTGATATAGGGAAGGTTTTTAGAAATATTCGGATTTGAATAGCTCATTGAAATAGGTAGAATCTCGCAGTTTCGAAGTTATAAAATGCGATCGGTAGCAGCAGTGGGTGCATTATGCATTTACTCTAAGGGTGCCAAACCATTGTCGTCCAAAATCAGCACGTGATAACACTGAATGTGCCACGTTGTATGACTGCGCAACACTGATCACAACGTCAACGAAAGATTTTTTAAATTGCTGACTTGCTAGAGAAACATCTTAATCCACGAATTTTAACATGCTAATTTCGCATACCTCATAGTCTAGAGGATGGACTTGTGACTGATAGTGTAAAAGGTTTTTAAGATATAGGTTTATATGTCACGCAAACTTTGTTTTCAATTGAAAATTGAGAAAAGCAATCAAATCAACATGTTAAAGAACACGCATCGAAGCATGTTATGAAGAAGCTCTAAAAACAAAGAATCGAGAAAAGCGCATCACTTTCCGGTGCAACATACGCTACTATATCTTTGTTCACAGTATCGATCGATCGCTGAATTCTAAGAACGATGGCTAACGTCTTGTGACGGAATGGAACTGTGATTGGAGGCCGTTCCAGTGCGGTAATAGCACTCTAAAAATCCCATACTTCATTTTGCAATTCAAAAGCTAAAATAAGGGAACAGATGGATTAAAATGTATGCGGAGATTTGATGTCACCATAAGTGAAATCTTCAAAAATTTGTAAAAGTCAATGCAAGCGAAGAGAAGTGCTGAATGAGGAGGCACGATTTGTGCTTTCGTGACTCGTTCCTCCCCAGACCGGGCAGTTAACAGGACGTGTGTGAAATGAAAACCCGATTATCTCAAAATACCTTCATATTCTCACATGCGAAATGCAGCCTTCGAGCATGTTAACCGATCTGGCTTTTCATATGTCCTCAGACGTGCCCTCCATTCTGCATCACTTTCGGGCAATTTGACCATTTTTAATAATCAGCAAGTTTCGGCGGTATCCCAGTGTTTTGATGAATTTAACATATGAGAATGATTCCCTACGGTGGGACCTCATACAGGCGGTCCAAGACCAAAATATGAATCTGCAAAATTTTTGCATATGCAAAGGGTGCAAATATTCAGAGGATGGACGTTGGAAACTGACGACGAACAGGCGTCTTATTGGTGCAGGAGATTATAAAGAGCGGCTCGACTGCTTTTGGATGAACAGGTAAGAAATGTTTCGACCTTCCTCTCTAACACTAATGAGGAGTTCATAAGGGAATGAACTATTTTTCGGGGCGATAGGAATTGAACTGAATGGGAGTTACCGTGTTTTTGACGTTGTATATGACGCTAAAATTTTCTACATCGAATAAATAAATGTTCGCTCCTGTTTTCGTAGTTTTCATGGACGTTAATAGTACAGCAACTTTTGGTTTTATCAAACTGGAGGTGCAGTTACCATCGGCGATGCACAAACTTTTGTGTAACTACCTCTTGTATCATACCAATCTATGTATACAGTGCTGCATGAGGTCATTGCCGCTGGCGACCTATATGCTATTTCACGTTTTTTTTTTTTCTGACTTTGTGTTTTGCCAAAGACACTGTGTTGCTCTGAGCGATTTTTTTCTTCGTTGTGTATTTTTGCTTTTCACTCTTGTCTGAGTAGTTTCGTGGAGTCTCTGGAAGAATTTACCGCATGGCCAACTCACACAATTCTATACGCGTTCTTTGGTTTTACGAAATGTCCCATTGTGGTTGGATTAATTCGCCCACGATTGAAATACTTGCTTGGTGTGTTCGTATCAAAAGAGTTTGCCATTTTGCTGATATTATGAACTTAGATCGAGCAATATTATCAACGCTTTCTGCATGATTTTCATAGTGGATGTTATGTGTAGAAATGCGGAGAGTGTCGGTCGACTATCTAATCAATGCAACATTCTTTAAGAATTAGGCGCATCTATTTCTTTCTATATTGGAAAATAAACCCCATGTAAGCGCATCTTGAATTTGACAAATTGCATATGCTGAGTAACAATATCAGCAAAAGAATGTACAGTAAGTAACCTTGATAATATATGTTTACTGTTTAAATCATTGCTGCGATAAAAACCGAAACTTAGGCCTTGAATAAAATAAAGAAGCAAAATTCCATGATTGTCGTGTTGTGGGGGAAGTCGGTACTAACATTTTGTTGGAGAGCTTTTTTCTAGCAAAACGAGCCATAGATAAGCACCTACGGACTGTTATCACATCTACAAGCGTCAACGGAAGGGGGACGAGTAAGGTAAAAAGGAAAGGTTTCAAATTTAGGATTTCTATTTTGTTTCTACAATATAAAAATCACTAAAAGGAAGCAAGTAACGTGTTAGGAACTTAAAAGGTTAGAAATTAAAACGTTGAATCCTTTATGCATTTTTACCCCAAAAATTTGATGAAAAGTATGGATTGAATGCCCATTTGGGAGTCAGGTAGGACTTCCTCTGTCCTTCTCATCCTTGTTTCTTAAATTACTTAACGTTGCTGAGCAGGATGCAACCAAAGGAAGATGATGAAGACTATGATGTTGTGTATCCTTTGTACTCAAACAGTGATTCCGACTTGTCGGCTCATCCTGCAACGGATGCTTCCATCGAAGTGAAGCATCACAAAGGTGAGTATTTCCTAAGTTCATGTTCCACTGAGAATATAAATTCATCGAATTTAAATCAAAATCCCTTCGAATTTCCTGTTTCGTGAATTTTGCTCCTGTCTTGATTTTCATCAGTAAAGACTCCGTTCCAAGAAGTGGGACTATTGGGCGGTTTTTTTTGTTTCGCAAGCAACATTGCGAAACTCTGTATATCTACTGTTCAATCTTGAGATCCAATTTACTCATTCGAGTGAAGTTCACGGTTCATTCAAGTGTATTTAAACGTGGAATTCGATAAATCAGCCGCATATCAGCCTGTCTTGTTCGTTCCCAATCTTAGAACATCGCTGATGGATAATTTTAGACTAGAAAACCATCAAATTTATTACAATAGTTTATTAGAACGAAATTTTTCCACTCACTTATTTTTTATTCAATATAAAAATGCATCAAATACTTCGCTCTGACTCTATTTTAAGGCATAAATGAATTTCTGCACTATAACTTCCTTTTTTTTAGCCGAATTTCATATCGCGTATAGCTTCTTCACCTCTCTAAAGTGGCGTTTAGCTGAGATAAATTAAATTAATCAAAAACAGGAAGTTTCTCGACGCTTCGATGAACACAAATTTGTCGGCGTTTCGATTTGTTTCCGTTGAAGATTGATGCACTTTGTAGAATTTGCGTACTTTCTGAATGTTCTGGCAACCGTGCTTCATTTGCTTTGCTTTTGAATGCCTTGGATTATATCAGAAGTGGGAGAATCTACCGATTGCTTCGCCTGAATCGGATACTTCCAGTTCCTTGAATTCCTGTCCCGTTAGCGTGGGTTGGGCACGAGGGACTCTTCGCCCCCAAATCTGGTTCGAGACGAATATTTGCTTCGCGAAGCATTTGCTTTCAAATGCTGTTTACTACACTATACTGATCCAGTAAGCTAAACATATTACTGCAAAATTACATATTTTCCAAGGGGAATAGTACCAAGCCAGATAGAGGCGTAATAGTAGAGCAGATGAATGTTTGAATACTACCTTACGATGAGTTGAACTAAGCGATTGCCTATATAGACACGTCAAGGAAGTATTTATCACATACGCTATCGGAAAGCTTTGAGAGTTTGCTCTTTGAAAAGCAAATTTTGATCTTTTCAGGATCGAGTTTAACACCAAGTGGCTTGAACGCTACACCGTCTCATCACGACGTTTATAGGTGAGTTAACTTGCTATTATGATTTGGCTACTGTGAAGGAAATACTCCGGAGTCTTATTCCATGTTTTAATGCCTCTCATGCACTATACTCCGGAGTCTTATTCCACGTTTTAATGCCTCTCATGCACTAATGTACCGTAATCCCAACGAGAATAGCTTTCTCGACCTTTGCGGTGATTTTGAGGCTTACATATATTCAGGGAATTTTTCTACAAGGAATATAACATATTGATCATTGATTGGGAAAGTTCTTCTGGATCAGGTTTCCTAGATTTTTTGGTTCTTAAGGACGATGAATTTCTAATAAAAAAACTAACGATCCAAAAAAACTTTTCCGACAAATAATGAAGAGATTTAACGAGTGATTCATAGCGGAGTTATAATCTTTTTCTTATTGGTAGAGTAAAGGGATTTTTCGAATTATTCGATTGTTTCATGAAGAGAAAAAAATGCTAGACGAAATAAAGTGGAATACGGTAATCTACATAAGAAACTGTTCTAGGAAGATTTCATTACGATGTTGATGACTAGTTTATGACATAATTTGAGTTGCTGAACGAAAAAAAACCGCAAATTTTCACCATTACCAGAAATTTTCAATAACACCAAACACTTTAGCAATTTGATGAGCGTTTCACCGGATGTTCTGTCGAAACTTCCCCTAATCATCAAGCTCTGAACAAAACTGAAACCATTCATTAAAGTTGTTGAAGTTATAAATAATATAAATTGGCAAACTTTTCAAAGCTTTAAATTTTTTTTTAATTCAAAACAAATTCCGGCTGCTAATATATGAATCGTATTTTTGAAGTCAACATGTAAAAGTGATTAAGTTAGTTATTTTACTGATTTGATGTTCGCAGATAATAGTGCGACCTTATGCCCACCATCAGTTTTAGAGATGGCAATGAAGATCGAGCCAATGTTTATTTCGGTACGTATATATCCAATTAGTGATGCGTAGGCAGAAATGAAAAGCTTGACGACTCATATGAGAATCTCAACCGTCTGCGGAGATCGGAAACATTGTCGTCGACCCTCTCTCTTTTCATTTCTTAGGAAATTATGTCGCTGTACTTATGCAAGAAATGGCAATTTCACAGGGAAAGTCAATACTTTATTAAGAGTAGGAAAATGAATAAGGGCATATATCATGACGGGCGCGCATTACATCAAACATCTAAAGTATACAATGAAACAATAACAAGAAATCTAGGCTGCAGCATTTGGCATGTCATCAGCTCCCTGAAAAACTCCAAGAAAAACGGCTGCAGTTTTCCGCATCCGTATTTTCGCTGCTTACGCCCACTGGTCATAAAATGTTTCTGTGGCTACCGATTGTTAAATGTCTTGATTAAAAAAGATATTTTGTTGTCGAATTATTTTTCAGCTAACCATAAAGTTCCGGATCATTTTCACGACTGCTTTCGGAGATGCATATTTAGGGACTCCAATCGGTCAAATGGAAAGATGCGAGAGACCGTAAAATGAATGAATAACCCCATATGTAGTTTGGTGTTTTTTCCATGCAGTAATAACCAGTATCTTTGTGCATAATATATTTCCGCACACCTTTCACCAAGTACCTTCCTTATTACTTTTGTAAGCTTTAGATTTTTGCTTTGCAATAGCGCGACAAAAATTTCTCCAATATGGCTTAATTTCTTCAGGTGTTCACAACAGCGTTGCAATAAAGGTGGTATTTGGTCTTATAATGTTTTCCATCCTCATAATACTTCTATTTACTTGCCTTGTTTTAATTACACGTTTGCGCTATAGTCAACGTGAAGAAAATAATCTCATTGGAGCAATAATTACAAGCAGGCAACCTTATGGAAATTTGAATAGAGGTTGGCTTTTCAATCATGTTTGATGATATTTGATCCGGATTGCTAATATGCTAATATAGCTTGAATTAAGTGCCTTTCACACTCTTGTGCTTCAAGAAGAGCCACTATGCCGTAAGGTGGATATAAACGCTTATAGCGAACGGTCAACGGTCTTCATAGCAACCTTTTCTTATTAGAAGCTTGACTTCCTTCACAAAAAATACCACGATGAATAAGTCGTGGTTATTTTGGAGTATTCAACGTCAAAAATTTGAAACAGGCGTGGAGACGTTGGTGGAGCTTTTTGATTCATCTGTGATAATTATTCGCTCATAATAGAGCACTAAAGAATCTATTAAACGGGACATCAGCGAATTGCATCTTTAATATCTTTTTAGGATTAAACCTTTTTACAATTAGAGGTAGAACAGGAGCACCTTTCGATGGCCATTTAAATGTGGCTTATCGGAAAAGACATAATGCATCGATAAATAGTGATCGATCATTTAAACAGAGAACAACGCCGTGAATTTTATTTATACTTTCTTTTTGTTTAGTGTTCTTAGGTTTGAAATTATTGGGGTCACCCAACTGTCCTCATACTTCATTTTTATCTTCATTTTAGTGCTATCACTGGAGTGGAATGTCTTACCTTGCGTTGAAAATCGGTAACGAAATGCTTGAGCCAGCAACATTCCAATCTAAGCGAAAACAAATTTTTGGGACAAATTACATGTAAATTTTTATAGCTGTGGAAAGTATTATGCAAATTTATAGCTGTGAGAAGTATATTTTCAGGAAAATCACCATATGTGATTACGCCAACCAAAAAGATCGCACGGGAGCTCTTTGCTTTTGAGGTGAGTGGGCACTTTAGCGTTGACTGCCGTGATCAACACAAGTCAGACACATTTCAACTCTCTTCTTTACTCACTAATAGTTTCAGGATCATCCAGAATCTCTCATCAGAAAAGTGAAATTGAAACGTCTAAAATGCAATTTGAAACCTTTGCAGTTGAACTTTGCAGTTCTGCAAAGTTCAATAGAACTTTGCAGTTCTATTGACGGAAAGCGTACCTTTTCTCACTTGCAAAAATAAAACAAAAAAATATTCGATGACGGAAAAAATACACAATCATAAGTTCTGCATTTTTGGAATATTTTTCCTTAAGATTTCCGATATCTAGGCGCAGCTAATAAATACCTTTCTTTTATTTCCGACTGAAGACAGACTGGATAGGAGAATGAAGAGACCGAGAAGAAGGAGGAAGAAGAACGGGAAAATTCAATACATGCCTTTAGCAGCGCTTGCATAGATCAACGTATATGATTATCAAAGGCATAAAATTTACCTCTCCTTCGAGGCATGAAACATGAGGTTTCAGAAGCTGCCAAAGGAGATCGAATGTGACTCAACGGATATCGCAGCAGTCTTATTATTCCTAGCAAAAAACAATGAACCACCTAATGGAATTATGTTTTATCCAATTCATCCATCGGCACGACTCGTTCAACGCCCGAGAACAAAATTTGATGGTGAGGCACTTACTCATATGATCCGTAACAGATATTTATTGCTATGCCCTCATTATCCTTTCCCCCACCCCTTCCCCCAACATCTATTTCAATCATGCTTTCAAAAGAATATTTCCACAGATGTGACTCTCCAGCCTTTGCAGTCTATTCGCACCGATGTCATTAGCAAGGCAGCCATAATCCCTTCATTCTAGTACATGGCTCTTCGCAGCTGCTTGTTTAGACGACCAACTGCAAATGCATCCTGGCCGAAGAATGTGGAAGAGTGCAAGTCTCGAGATGCTTCATAAAGTTTTTTATAAAAAACTTATGCCTGTCAGGTTTATTTTGCGGCTAAATTGTTTAGTATCGAAAAGCAAGCGTTACGAGGTGTTACTATTCCATTACAGATCTTCTTCTCTCACCGTATCAATGGCAATCCGAATTACCAAAAATGTTGTTGCCTATAAAAGACACTGAAAATTCATCCAAGAAAACAAATTCGTCCAAAGTGAGTTTATTAAGATTTTTTTTGTATATACCTATTTGCATTTATTAGTAGTAATCACTAGTCAATGGAAATTCTCAACAAACAATAGAGAAATATTTGAATGCTGCAGATATTGCAGCAGATGAAGAATCCAATCAGTTGAGGCCTGCCGTTACTGCAAGCACACTTCGCCGATCTCAAGCATGCCCTTACTGTTATCATCGAATATTCTGGGTAACGACGGATCCTGAGTTTTTTTTAGGAAAGTGGAGGGGGGTCACATAGGTTATTCGCATCTGTCTTTGTGATTTTCCAACCCTCTTATTTCAAAATGTCATTTAAAATTCTTCAAGTTCAGCAGGAGCTCCAAATATCTTCAAGTATTGCGACAGCTGTGAAATTCCTTAGGTGTGATAATAGCCCTGCTCTCTTTCTTTCTACCTATGCTTCTAACTTTGACAAGCGCTTAAGTGATAAGTGATACCCGTATTTCTCACGATTATGTAAAAGCGTACGGCTATATCCACTTGAGTTTCATAGATAAAACAGGCAATGTGAAGAATTTTCTTTAAATAAAGGTAAAATTCTTAAAAATCAGACTATCTGTACAATAAATATAAAGTGGTATTACGAATGAATAAGAGACACGGTAATAGACGATTGTTTAGAGAGATTTTTTCGATGCAAGGCAGAAGGAAATACTAGACGAGGACGAACGAAATCGAAGGTATGTTTTTATATACCTGGATAAACTTTATGCACCGCTCCTAAAAATGCGTAAATGTATGTGGCCTTCGTTCATGCGAGTTTACGTGTAAGTGTCTATGCATGAGTGTAGATCATTTATCTCCTAGAAAGCTAGAGATACTGAAATGTTTTCCAACTTTTACATCCAGGATTTGACAAAGCACTCCAGTAAATAGTCTTCAATCGGTGATTGAGAGGAGAAAGAAGTTTAATCGGAATTGATCGGTTGACTGCTAGAAAAAGACAAGCGTTCTTTGTTAGCCATTTTTTGCGTTATTCCAGTTTTGTGCGTGCGGTCTATCTGAGAAGAAAACTTCACAAGAATTTTAATGTATGAGCGTTTTGCGATCTTTTTTTTCTATCAGTTTGGTTCACTTGGTTTGTGCTGAATGATTGGATAGTTCGGTTGTAAGGTCATATGTTGTGCTTGTCTTCAGCGCTTACAATGATTCAATCATTAAGTAACCATCTCATATGTTGCGTATTTAATGACTAGATATGCATCACTCGTATATCACCATTTCAAGTGAGATTTTCATACCATCGAATTGATCAAATTTCTTTAAAAAAAAGGATTTTTCAGTCTTTTCAAATAAACGCAATAAAATAATGGTTGAATTTAGAACAGGTTGTTGGAAATTGAGAAAACTTTAGTCTCGAAATGCATTTTTTTGCCAATTCTGTCTGTTTGTTTACGGTGCCCTCTTAATCAGAATCTGCCTTTTTTTGTCAGTTCTTTCTGCATGGCGCACAAGTTTCTTTGGTATTTTTTTTCGATAACTTTGGCGAAAATTACCAACTCTAGGAAGCATAGAGGTAATTTTTATCATTTCTCAAATTTCCATTGGCTTTGGCTCTGCTATCGTTATGTTTACTGAATTGTTGAATAATTTATTTGCAATTATTTCAAATTCCAACCTAACATATATTCGGAAAGCAAAGACATTCGATTATATACAGAGATGACAAATCCCAGGATATAACAGAACACCTTACCTAGCCTATGGCTAAGGTCTATTATAAAGAGGTATATTTTCATCCTCCACTATGCTCCTTATATAAGAGGGCTCAGGCTTCTCGCCACAGTCAGAAAGTTTCACACTTTGAGCTGACATAACTGACACAATGCACTCTCAGAGTGAACTCAGAGCCAACTCAACACTGCGCCCTATGTTAGCTTGACACTTATAAAATTTTGATGCATTGTTTCTGTTCTTTCAGGAATTCCGCAAGAAGCAGCCAACTGGAAGCAAAAAATTTAGCCCACCTCGATCTTAAGACGACATCTACAAGGAAGCACTCGTGATACTTCCTTTATGACGTCATTTTATTTCTCTCATATTTAAAGCTAAATTTGATTGATATTATAGTGATGACATTGTGTAACTTTATTTTCATAAGCGGCTGTTCTTCTATTTTCGTAACCGGTCTCTTTCCTTAATCGATTATGGACTTTATTGAAATTTGATAGTGAATTCCAATTGTTCTTAATGCAATTCTGCCAGTTTGAAAAAAAAGCAACGAAATTAGCGGCGTATCATTTTATTTCACTTTGTTTCATTTTTTAAATTTAATCTAATTTTTTTTTGAGATTGCTGGTAAACAAAAATGATTCTAGTGCTGAAGAAACTTTTTTTTGTTTGTTTGAAAGAAACTCATTTAGAAATGAAATCTTTGCATGACTCTTGGCGTTAATATTTGCGTCGTAAAAATTAATCACCCACATATAATATTCAGATTATTTCGATTAGAACGTTAATTCATCGCCGAAAGACACGAAAATAAACTCGATTAACTGTACCACACTCATATTCACTACAAGCAACTGCGCTCAAATTCTTCACTGTTTTTGCCTTCTGAACTTACGAAGACAATATCTGTGGCCGCACAATTTAGGGTATTCGGCTTTTCACGCCTAACTCAAAGCAACAAGACCGGGAATCAGAAGAAGCTAATTGTTCATTGGTTATCCTTCTAGAATTCTAAAATATTTGAAATATCGTCTGTATCATAAAGTGCCTCATGATTATCTCAGGTTTCGTCGATGTCTAGCCAATCTTTTTTGCCCAACTTCTACCGATCTGAACTTACGCTTATCCCATCACATTGAGGTTCCCTTAATCATGCGTATTGAATTAATTTTATTTTTGATAGAGTGACACAATGTTTTTGTGATATGACAGCATTCGATATTTACCACTTAATTTGAAGTTTCACTTTTTTTTTTGAATGAATAAATACTCGTTGAGAAATATTTTGCACGTAGTTTGATTATTAAACGCCTTTTTATTTCTGCAAATTACTTTCTCCATAGTAATTGCAGCATTTTGCTCTAATCATGTGAAACGCATCTGTTATTCACGTGTACCTGACTCACGTGAATGCTTCTTATGTTGTGGTTATTCCTCAATATTATTTTATATGTAACTCGGCATTCTATATATCGCGAAACAACAAATCAGCATATATGCTGCACACTTATTAGTTTTACAATAATTTTTGTGTTCATTATACTTATAATTCATCGATCACATTGAAATCCATCAAAATACAAACAACAGTAAATCTAACGTCACGACGAGTGGAGCCACCATGTTAGTTACAGCTCCGATTACTCCAGAATTTGTTCTCATTACTCGAAAATTTACCCCAACAACCTTAAACGATTCATTCGCGCCGCCTCAAGCAATCATTGCTAGGTGGCCTCTTTATGAGAGGCATACTGAATAGAAAAATTAATGCATCTTATTTTGAAATATGTCCCACCAGCTGAAAGAGGGGAATTCCGATATTTCAATACCATCATGAGGTTCTAACTCTGCTGAGAATAGACGGGAGATTTCAGTGTGCAGGTAAACGGCAATGGATACAACAGGTTTTACCTAAAACACGAGTGAAAACAACAGTCCTCAAAAAATTTGGTGTATTATTCAGCATAAGCGATGCATGACTAATGTACGTACTGTTGACGGTGATATTTTTAGATAAAACTTCTATGCTTCTGAGGCAATAGGTGGCGTGTCAAAGCGAGAAAGTTGTCCCGTGATAAGTAACAACCACACATTTGCCTGTCACCCTGAAACAACACCCAAATCAAAAGTAATCAAACACAATACCGATCAACATCACCGGAAGCGAGCTAACGGCCTAAAAGCAGTGTCTCTGGAGACATCGAGATTCGTACAGTTGGAAAGGAAAGTTCTTAAGGACAGTCGAATAGCTTGGAATTAAGGTTCAGGTTGAATTATTGAATTTAAACGCTTGTTAATGGGCTTAAAAAATTTGCTTGCATTTTGAAATTCTGTAGCTGAAAAAAGTCTTTTGCCTGAACAAGGCTCCTGGAACGCTTATCTCATCGGCTCGCTGGGTACACTATTTTGCTTGCTCGACAGGATCTGCCTTATATCCTGTAGGAAGAAAATGTCTATCCACTATAAATCGGACATGATGAAAGAGCCTTATATGGATTCATCGCTGAATTGTTTGAAAGATACTAAACAAATGCGAAAAAACAGGAATCTATATTCATGAGCAAGTGATGAACAAACAACTTTGCGTAAATAACAGTACCTGAAAGGCGGTTCGTGCATGCAAGATACGGAAGTTATCCAAGAAGACGACAGTACCCGGCTTCAGACTCACTCGTAGTTCGCCGCTTGGATCGTGTGCTAGCCTCGAAAACCATTCGTATGCCTAAAATGAAATGATGAACAATCCTTGATGTCTCCGGACGAGAGTTGTCCTTCGAACTATCCTTCTGGGCCCCGAATGAACTGTGGCACGGCTTTTATAGCGTTGTTGAGGTGTGTTGTGAGAGAATTTGAAGTCTTAGTCACATGTTTTGTATTTCGGCGCATATGAAGAATTTGGTTTGAAGATTGCTTCGACACTCGAGCATNATTGCGGCTCATTATTTGGTAAACTCTTCATTTCTTTCACCCGAAGCGTTTGGATTGTAAGAGCCGAAACCGCTAGCAATGATCTTATAGCACATTGATAGGCAAGTGGTGGCCTTCAATGATCAATAACTTTCGTAGAAAATGCACCAAAGACATTCAAAGCTTTGAATTTTTGAGAATTTTCCTTCAAAATTTCTGAAATTACCAACTGTTAGTTGTGTTTGTTTGTCGCCTAAATATGGCCAATCTGAAAATATCTCAAATTTGTGGGCAACAGAGTGGGCTTAATATTTGTCGTAGAAATTTCTGAAAAATGAGGAAATGCAAAATTTTTGAACGATGGAAACAACAGGACATTTATCATCTGAATCAACGAGACGAACTTATTAATAAATGGATATAAAAAAGTAACCTTATAAAAATCAACAACGTCTTCTGCTGAAAGGGTATATTTTCCTCGTATCGCGAATGGAGCTCGATCATAAGGATTGAACCTGCAATCTTCTATTTTATTACCTTCATGGGTGAAGGTTCAATCAATACACTCATCGTCCTTATAAGTACACCGTTCATCAGTTAGTTTATCTCAGAGAAAAAACATCTTTTTCAGTCAATGCAGAACTTAGGCGAGTTTATTTATATGAAAATGATGCACTGCGATAAGTTTATTCGATGAAGCCGCTAACGAATGCATGTGTACGATGCTTTATGTGAGCTCCTTTAATGATATTTTTGCTTGACCACCTGAAAAACAAAATAAATAATTAAATAAATAAATAAAAACCAATGCTTTCATTTAAAGAAACTTCTACAATCGCTTTAAACATATCGATCTATATCAACGTCTTAACTAATCGACATCAAAGGGGATCTTTCCCATTGAAGTCATCTATCAAACTTCTTCCTTATATCTATGAATATGACATTTCCCATTTCTTGGTAATTATGCAAATTCAATATCCTGGCCAATATTACAACCTGAAAGATGTATTAAAAGTAAAGAGAAACTCACCGAATCTGCCGCAAATTCCCTTGTCGATCCAGTGATATAACAGGCTTGTCGACACATCGTGAATATATTTTCGCCGTTGAAGGCGAGTTTCCACCTTCGAGATAATGGTGTTCAATGGGCGTATTGGCAAGCAGCTTATAGTAGCCTTCATTTTGTTTACGCAACTTGTCTGCCACCGCAAAGCCATCTACCAATATCGTATCACCACCTTCTCTTGCTGGACGAAGGCAGTGGAATACCTGTTTATATACGAATTGACAATTGCAGTTGCTAGTAGTCAACACTTGGTTCACTTCGTGGTACAAATAGACGCATAGTTCCATTTTTTTTTTTCTATCAGTGCACATTTTATTTTAAACATACATGTTTCAATGAGGTATGTAAAAACACCGACGACGTTTACAACTCAAAATTTTGTATTTCAGTGTAGTGATCGTAAGGTTAAAGTGTAACTTCCTTGTAGGTGGCCCACAGCATATATTTTTTGGTTATACTCATTGTTTCCGCCATTTTCCATCAATAATTATTGATATATAACGATCTGCCAGGACGCAACGACTCAGTGTTGAAAATTGAGCAAAGTTAACAACCACTCTAGTTCTTTAGCAGATTCAATTATAATTCATATTTGGAGGGCCAGCCGTCTGCTATCACTAAACGTCTAATCTACCAATCTGCGGAAACGACTGTGGTAAAGTGAAGGATTCACATGAACAGAGTTGTGCAATGCTGTCGCCGATTACGCTGGAGTTGAAGCATGCACTGGAAACTGAAGTGCTAAATTCTGCCAAC
Source organism: Baylisascaris schroederi (assembly GCA_006503575.1). Lineage (NCBI taxonomy): Eukaryota > Metazoa > Nematoda > Chromadorea > Rhabditida > Ascarididae > Baylisascaris > Baylisascaris schroederi. The sequence goes on from QEWY01000888.1 coordinate 660,515, forward strand.
AAACCAAGTATTCTATCTCCCGGCTACCACCATTTTCAAGAATATAGAGAGAGGTGGACCTATTAAAATGGCGTTTCCAATTGGTCACAAACCTGGATACCAGGTGTTTGCTCGAAGTAAGTGCCATCAGTATGGGCGCCTATTGCTTCGTTACCATAGGCCGTATCCTCATGACCGTTTTCCTGAAACTCTATTAAAACTGTCAACAACCATCAACGATGTTGACAAGCAAACGCTGGACGGCATCTCCCAAAATTCGTACACATCGTTATACCGTGAAATTCGTGCATTACCGGAGTGACCAGTAGTGTAGCACATTCCGCGACAGAACTTACAAGCATGGAAAGAAATCTACTTGCTGGTCGGGCAATCAACTCCATGAATCGACCGCACGAAATCTAATTAAATATGCAAATTCAACTGATCAGATATTCAAGGACAGTTTGATGGATCGAAGCGAATTCAATATGTGCATAATTCGCTGGCAACCACATGTCAATTAGGCAAATTGATACAACGCAATCACTATGTTGTAGTAAATAGATGGCGGATTATTTTCGCACAGTTATCGCCAGTTTTTGACAGACGCCGAGCAATACCAGTAAAATTCTTAGAAGAAGTTTCAAAAAGCGATTCAATTGGTCATGCTAACGAACGAATGCAATATCTCTATAATTTGCATCACTAAACAATCACATGCTTCGTTCCTGTTATTTGGAATGCTGTTTGAATTCTATGGTTACGCAAAGGAAAGCTTACATTTATTTGGTGTTGATTGCCGAAAATCCAGAAATCGCCATAAAATGTATTGTGGATAGGAGCGATACGTTCGCAAAGTTCCTTTGTTCGCTGCGGATCGGATGCATCGACGCCTGATACAGATACAAGACCATATCGCACGAAAGATTTCGCGAACGCTTCTAGTGTAAAATTGGAGCTGAAAGCGGTAAACGTAAACGTCGTATTTCAGTCTCTCGTTGTTTCAGAAAACTTGCATTTCTGTCTAATAGCTTGATCTGAAGGAAACGATAGGTGCTCTCTTTCAGATATAGAGTGACAGTGAGTATAATTTAGCAGATATTTGAGGTTAGAAACTTGCAACAATGAAAACTCTCTAAAAGTTTCTATTAATAAAGTATGTTTTGATTTTTTTTTCTATGAGTTTCATTACAATTTCAGTGGAGAAATGCAAATATTCGCTCATTTCGTTCACTCAAAAAAAGTATCAACATTCATACCAACAACGAAATCACTGGTAATTCCATCAACAAACCCATGATACACTCCCTGATAGGAAATAGGTTTTTTTTTAAAAATATTACATTGAAATATTTGGAAGTCGTGATAAATTCGACTGGTCCCATAATTCGATAACTTCATTTGGCTCATAATTCTGCAAGCAAATCGTTGACAATACTTCGCGTCGAAAAGCTTTGGTTAACTGATATGAAAGACGAAAAACACGATGATTAATGTATGAATCATATCGACATTTTCTTTCAAGTGAAAACATTGTAGGATTCATCATTGGCCATCGCATTATTTTGAAGATGCGTTTTCCTGGTGCTTCAGCATCGGACTGTCATCATCGCGTTGCTTCCCACAATTTTGTAATATCGATCCCTGAGAACATTGTCAGATCTGTGATCGGTGCTTTGGTGCAAATTTTGCATTTTTTTTTAATTTGGCCATATCCATGAGAAAATAAACGAGACTCTCGTTTCCTTTGCTTAGGGGATATCAATTTTGCATCTATGATCAGTCCACTCTAATTCGAGAGGATCATCGAACTTCAATGTAAGCAAGTTGCCGATAACATTCTAAGGGAGAATGCTACAATAAGTCGACTCTGTAGTTAACATCAGGATTGTTGCAATGCTTGATTGAATTGCGCTGACCAGCAATTCGAACTTTATTTACCTCTTCTCGAATACTCCAAGCCAGAAGATCATCGGTTGTGAATTCACTCCATATGCCATCCTTCCAGTGTATTCGTAGCAAACGCCTCTCTGAGTCATATTGTAACGCATCGCTAGAAATAAATTTCAATCAGTAACAAAAACGTGATCCTATATAATTTATTCGTTCATATATTTATTTATTTGTATTATATATATATATATATATATATATATATATGGCGCAATCACATTTACAGCGGTGGTAAAACTTTTTGGATTTTTTCTCAAGCAGTTACTTCCAATGGTTCTAAAAAATATCCCAATTTATGTTAAGCCTATCGTGAGCAACTACAGAGACCTCTAAGCTGACAGGTAAACCCATAATAATGCAAACTGTAAGAAATTTCCAGCCTATATGACATTGACTAGATGCAACTTATCTTCAGTACAGGCTGTCCATATTGCAGTGGCACTCCCGAGTGCAGTGTCTAAAAATATGATCCCTTAAAAACAACACGAATAATCGCTTCTGAAATGAATGCGAATGACAAAGAAAAAAATCGGGGAGCACAAAACTGCACTTAGTAGGTGCCAGCTGACTGTGCTCAAATATGCTCGTTAAATCGGATTTGCGCTGATTAGTTGTGAAGTTATACGACGATGGGTCACGGCTGTGATCTCGAAACCATACCAATGGTATATGCACTCGTCGTTTATCGTCATATGCACCTTAAAAACGGACAGTTTTTCGTTCGTTTTCACAGGTGTGAATCAAGAATCTGCAGCATAGAATTCACTTGCCAGTCAAATAGCCATTTTATGATATTATTTAAAAATCGTCGAGGGAAGCGCGGGGATCGTTTCAAAATTACCTGTCTATTTCGCGCTTAATGGGATGGAATCCGTCAAGTTTTAGTTAAGTTTCTAAACTTCCTTCACTTCGACTGAAAACGATCATAGGAAATAGTTTTATTTGTTCCCTATTTATTTATTTTCACTGTAATTGCAGCATGATGGAATTTTTGCACATTTCATCAGTCCCTACGAATATACAAATAGAGAGAAGGAAAAATTATATATGTATTCAATGTCAAGGATATGAACGTCGTCAAAAATATTAGAATCGCCTATAAGGAAAGGTCAACCCCCTAATCCACGAGAAATCAAGTAGATAGGGTATTGCTGTTTTTCCTAGACGCAAATTGCTCTTCCCATCTTCTGCAGAATTGAAGAACATCCCCAATAAATGACGTCATTTATATTAGTCTAGTTCTAAGTGAGTCGATCAATGAGGTGGATAATTCACCTTTAGTGTAGTCGATACGGATAAGTGGTGAATCTTTTGATTCCCGGTCTAATTCGACGCCTACAACCCGTAAACTATCCATCGTGCTCATTGAACGCACTATTTTTGAACATCGTTGCGAAAAAAATTTGCATTTGGGGCAGAAGTACTTTTTGACACCACAGTTCTATGTGGGCACCCACTGGCAGCAATAATACTTCTTAGACGATAGCTGACCGTGTATAAGTATGATAAGTGGCACAACACTGTTCCAGAATACCACTAAGTGCCCTTCCTAGACCCCCCCCCCCCCCCCCCCCCCCCCCTGCCTCGGAAGCATACTTGAACGCGACAGATTTCCCCGTGCTATTGAATGGGAAACGACTGAAATAGATGAAAAGAAGCATCAAAGAAAGACAGACGAAACAACTGTAGAAAACAACGCAAACTGTTGAAACGTGCATAGTGCACACTGTTGACACATTGAAACTGTGACTTTCGGGTAGTACATAACGCCATTCAAAGTAGTATTGGGTGTGATGTGAATGCTGTGTATTGGCATCAAATGACACCCAATTCAACAGCACATTTCGTTAACGTTGAGTATACACTCATAGCTGTGCGCACAGCAACTACCCTGTTAGGTACTGTCTCATGGTGGGGGATCTTTCCGAAAATGATTTACATCTTTGTGCACCAATTATTACAACTCTTTTATTGGGGAAATTGATTGTTTTCTTTAAGTAAGTTCGATGGTTTGAAGATTTCAATAGAGCACATCGTTGTGCTTTTTGCAAATTCACTTCGTAAAATTGCATCGTGGCGATCTCGACCGTTCATATGCGTGCCAATGTCTATTCCTTTCGATGTTATCTCGGGAACTACTTCAATTGCAATTATGAGATTTCGTGGAAAGATGCACACAATAGGATGGCCTAGTATACCGCATTTTTTTGTAAATATCAAATCCAAAAACAATTCTGGACATTTGAGGTTGGCAAAAAAACTTGCATAATTTTGCACCAATCGATTGTAGAACATTTCAGAGAATTGGCACTTCATTCCGAATATCAATGCACTAGTTTGGACATTTCCTTTTTTTTTGCGCGCTAATTTATGAAACTGGCTGGTGGGTGAGTTGAACGATAAAGCCCTTTTTGTGCCAACTGGCTGGTGGGAGAGCTGAACGGAAAAGCACATATCGTACCAACTGGCTGGTGGGAGAGTGAACGGAAAAACACATATCGTGCCAGCTGGCTGGTGGGAGAGCTGAACGAAAAAGCGCATATTGTGCGAACTCCTCTCACATGTCCTTTTGCACTTGTTATTGTCCGATAAAATGGTCAATGCTTTAGTTCCTTCAGCACGTTCTGTTGTATAAGTGAAACATGTGCTGATCTTCGATGGATGAGAATATTTGCTAGTAGTTTTTTCAATTCGTTGCGGAATTTGTGTCCTTGAATACCGACGAGACAGTCGAGAAACAGAACCGCTTATCTCTAGGCCACTCATTACCGAGCCTGATTGAATTTTGACATCTTTCGGTGATTTCAGATACCCTTTAGTCATCCACCTACTTTGTATCTGTAATACAAATACGAATCCTTTATAAGATGTGCTTTCGAAGTTGGCTCATAAAAGCTCTTGCCAGTATGGCTATCACCATGTTACTTATAGCTTAGATACTTTTTTTGTCGGTAATATGGAGTAGACGTATGAATATATTCGCTTAAATGGATGATACTCAGAAGCGGTAGAAGCATTTTCTATCATAGGCTAAGGTGTATGATTCTCCCTCATTATATCTTACTGGGATCAATAAGAACTTATTTGGGTATTATTCCTATGTCAGGTATGCCAGCCCTAAACAATCCCACTGACATAAACTGTTTTACTGCAACGTGCGCCTGAATTTAACTGACAATTTATAGCGTTGGAGATCTCTAGTGCACTCATTTAATGATTCGAAAGTGTTCAGTTCCATAAATCTACATGTATTTGGAAAAACTGTCAAGGGAGATGGTAATCTCTAAGCAATTATGAACACATAATGAATTTTACATAAAATTTTTAATTATTTGACAAATTTAAGCATAAAAATTGATTTCCATTATAATTGTGCATTTGATATTTGCTAAGATAGAATAGAATTCGCGCCTGATGCTTGGATTTCTTCTTTCAAGAAAGACTTTCGGTGCTTAACGTTTACTAATCGACCACCTGGATGTGTTGATCATATACTAATATGTCCAATATAAAACAAAACTTATTCACTACTCTTATTGATATTCTTTGTGATTTATTCTCTGCATTGGTTTTACTTGAATCCGGAAAGTGTTTCTGGTTGAGCGAAGTGAACAGAAGACACACCGTGATGGTTTAAGCGACGAAAGCTAATCTATTACATCTTGCCGATCATGAGGGGCATCATCCAAACAGAAGGGTCGAAATATGGGATGTATTTTTGGTTTATTTGCATACACTTCGCTACGTGCATATGAATAGATTTTCTCGATGATATACTCCAGAAAATTGCACAGAAATGAAACTTATTCAAAGCAATAAAAAATTAGATATTGCTCCATCTACTGATCTTTTTTTCTGATTTTATTATGTAGATTTTAATTTCAGTGCAATGTAATCACCGATTGCAAAGTACCACATTTGATTGACTCCTTAAATCCTAGATAATAGTTAATTACCACCTACTGTTATGTAATTTTGCAAAATGCAAGACGTAAAAGCCCCTATCTAATGTAAAAAATTATTTAGTCGATTCATGTGGCATTGTGCAAATTTGTTGCAAGTCAATTTCACTATTTGCCATTTTCATCAATGGAATGAAAGAAAATCTTCTTTAGCTGCAATAATTTAGTGCTTAGCACGACTGCTCTTTGCATGTTGATAACGTTGTGTGATTCTTCGCCATCGATAATTCACTCTCAGTGAATGTGCCATTCAGTGCTTGGTTTAGGCTCATTCAAGTGAGCTTTTTAACACCTCTCTCTTTACGTTTACTTACGTGCAAATCTGTAAGGAAAAAAAAAGTAAAGTTTAATCTTAAATTCTAGGGAAATCGAAAACACCTCTTCAATGTTCATTTTGAGCAGAAAAGTTTTGATGATTTCCGAAAAAAATTGCCAAAAAAAAATTTTGGTTGCTTCAATTTTTTCCTTTTTTTGGCTGCCTTCACTTGTTTTTCATTTTGCAACATTTTCGCCTAGCAGCTATGAGCTTTGCCGATAGCTGATCGTAATCTTTTCTGAAAGGACAAATGACATATTGCACGTCGCAGCTTCTCAAAATAGCTGCTATGAGTGAGTGTTCTTTGGTACTTTGGAAATATTCACTAATGCAAACGGTGCATGCACGTGAACACAACAAGATGGGCACGTGAACACAATCCATTAGTGGAATATTCAAATTTTAGCTGCCTGGCAAGCCTATTAGTGAGTCTTAATGCCTCATTAAGCACGAACTAGGTGAATTCTTTTCTCTAAAAGACTGAAGAATATCGCAGGACATGCAATGCTAGAATCAGTTTACATTTGAATATAATTTCTAGACATTCACAATAGTCATATTCCACCAAAGATTTCAAATAGCTTTTTTTATTTCACCTAGTTATACAAGTGTACATAATGTTACACGCATATTATCCATCTTCTAGAGAAGAAACCCAATTGGGAAAGAAGTACCACCGTTTAGGAAGCATGCACTTCGAACTAACGAAATACTACTAAAATAAATTTATATCTTAGTGCCTTGGATCGAGTTTTCCCTCAGTATTACTTCGAGAGCACTCTGTAGACAAGTATGACTTATGAGATACAAAACACTATGCCAATCGTTTCATCCAAGCCTAGTCGGATCAGAATTCGTAAAAAAAAGGAGAAAATTTATGCCATATGTGAGTGTTCTAAATTATAATGCGAATCGAACTAACCAAATCTCTAGAAAGATCTGATAATCGGTTAGCTTTTGAGTGGAATATTCACTCTTCATTACATCTTTGATTATAACTTTTTTACATGGTAGTCATAGAACCTTTCATTCACTTTAAAAACACAAATATTTAGCCAATCTAGTTGATTATATTTGCTCATCGAATTGTTTTCACTATTGACGATAAATTTCGAATAGAAAATTGAATCGAACAAAATGCACTTGAGAAACCAAAAAAAAAAATAAAAATAAAAATAAACGTCTTATGACCTTAAATATCAACAAAAAACTTTTAAATGTGAAAGTGGCATTTCACGGTATCTGCCCGTACAACCTTTCACGAACGTAATAAACGATCGCGTCAGTTGTCGTATGAAGGTGATGCAGAATTAAATTGATCCTCAACGAATGTTTCTTTATTGATTGCTCATTTGCAGAAATTCTTAGGGATTTGTGCATCAATGACAACGGCTATACTGAAAGAGATTAGTGAGGTCATTCAACTGATGAAAATCAAGTGTATTGCAGCGCTCGTAAAAATTTTTTGCAATCCACCAAAGATTGGTTGTTTTTTTTCTTTTCATCAAATATGCATCTCCACATATTATTTGCCCTCATACTATACGAATCTCAATCGACAATAATCCACCAATGAATCTCCTATAGAAAATTAAAATTGCATTTATTCTTCAAAATGCAAACCCTTCAAGTTTTTATGAATATAGCTATTCGAACTTTTGCAATATTACATTAATAATGCAATTTTTGCAATGTAAATAGACGAAATGCAATGAGACGTATAAATACATGTGTCTATCTGTTTGTCCTTCCGGCAATTGCAATTCCTATATAATAAAATTAATAACGATGAAATTCTATGGTTGAATTTGCTTTTTAGGATGCTAACTCGTCACCTTTAGCCCTTTTATAATTTACCATCAACTGAATCGGTTATACCACTTACAGGTGTTATGAATTCAATTATTTATTGTTATTCTTTAGGTAGTCAGTTGCCAACTCTTTAATTGGTGATTTCTACAATCACCCAGATTCACAAGAAAAGATGCTATTAAGCATTTGATCATCTGTTTAGGTACATCTGTATTTTACTGACTTGAACGGCTGAAATGCGAAATCAAACTATGTGTAATTACGAACGTTAACTGATTCGACATGTTGGGGGCTCTGACATCATCCACTGCAAATTGCATCACCCTGAAATTGCATGGAGACATATTTGGGGATGAGGGAAATCAGGATTTCAGGAATGATTGCGAAGCTAATAACGCATATGCCAGCGATTTGCATTGGCCAGCAATTCATAATTCGAGGTACTCGAATCTTCTCCTCCATTTATTCGGAGTGCTCGATGCATGAAAGGTCGGAACAATCGACTAAAATTTTGCACACACGAAGCGATTGAAGAGTTCGATATGGCCATTCACATAGTCGCAGTGGATCTTTTGCTCAATTCTGCAAAAATGCTATTATATTATTGTGGAAACCGCAATGTCGGATTCAAATTTCCCTCGAAAATGGCAATGATATTTTAACATTTCGAACTAATCTATATTCAAAATCAGCTCTTACTATATGTATTTGTTATTTCTGAATAAAATCGCTTTATTTTCATAAATCTTTCCAATTATGAATAAATAAATAAATAAACAAATAGATAAATAAATAAATAAATAAATAAACAAATAGATAAATAAATAAATTAATTAATTAAAGCCTAACATCTTCGTGACTCGTCAAATCTTCGCATTTTAAAAAGCTCGCACAAAATCGAATCAACAATTTCTTTGTTTACATCTTAGTTATCAGTTGTGCAAGGGTGCCGTTCACCTCTATGGATAGTGGTGCCCGCTAATGAAACGCCTGAATAAATGCCAAGCAATGACTTTTGCTCAAATCGATGTCTGTTGTTTCATGCACACATAACCACTAATTGCGATAACAGACGGAATTGTTTTAAGCAGAATTATTAGCTTGCCGTGATGACTGTATCGGAAAAACATGGTGGTTGCATCACTGTTGGCCTTGACCACTGGGCATCACCGATCATCGGTGGACAGTAGTGGTCATCATTTTAGCCGGTCAATGACCGCAATATGTATGCATTGATCATGGAGTAAACTTAAAGAAAGCAGTATGGAATAGGAGATAAAAAATCTCTCTTCGTAGGAGCGATCGTCTCTTCCGAATTCGCTCACTACACGATTGCATGGACCAACGACGAGCTATGGAAGTGTACCAGCAGAGGTGGCAGGCGACAAGAGCGAAAACAGGTGGCGAAGCAGCACCAATTCCCAATCTTTTTCACTTTGCCGCAATTTTGAAAACAAATTTAGCTGAAGTGAAATTTCTGTGATGATATCCATGAGACTGTCGGATGGACATCAGATGTATAGACAAAAAGAAAAAGCGAGGAGGGAACGTTAAGGTGCAGCAGGGGGGAGGGGCAGCGTGAGGTGCGGGGAAGAGAGGGGTTGACCGCGAGAGGGATGTGGAGAAGGGTGGAGGTTGCTAAGGAAAAGTATAGATGCTGTTTCCATTTCTTTGTATTTTTTCGGTTGGAATCTTACCGATACTATTCCGCCTTTCTGAAGTACAGTAGTGCTTTCAATAGAATCCCCTCAGTAGAGAGTTATTGGTATGTTTTGCCAGTATCGTACCACTCGGCGGCTTGTTATAAACGTAACAAAGAGCGTTGTGTTCATTCAATGTGATTTTCACGTGCACAGTGCAATTTTTTTTTTCTTTTTTTCTGCAAGATAATACACGAAACGTGACAAAATGAAAAGATTCCAACTCTAAAATGGGGCGGTTTTTCGCATGCGAAACCCTATCTATTCAAAATTGCATCAGCCAAATTGCGCGATTGTACGGTTTCCTTAGAGTTTTTTTTCTTATTTTTTTGCAACAAGAGATTGTTATTTGTTTTAAAATACCAGTTTTATACAATTCTTCTCGCATATATCATTAGGCCATAGATTGTTAATCATAATGAGCTAAAAAATGTCTTTTAAGGAGCTGTTTTCATAGATTTGAACAATGTACCTATACTATGCGAATGCTGCTTCAATTGGTCTCGACTTCAACAATCGCTCCCCTTGAAATCTGCAGGAATTGTGCAATGGGCTGTCTAGGCTCTGCTCTTACTCGTTAGATTATGAAATCGTCTGTAGAGGAACCATTTGCTCATGATAAGGAACCAATGAAAATATTTCCATCGAAGTTGTTGCATTGTTGAATGCAATTCCTGATGATAATTCTTAATTAAACTGGAGTGAAAAAAGAGTAGTGGCTGTGTTAAATATAACACAGGTGTCGCTAAAATAACATTTGCACCATAGTGTGTTATAAATGTGCATTTATGAAATACTTAGCATTAGTGTGTTGCTTTTTTATATTCGAGATCATTTTTTCGGGAGAGCGAATGGGAAATGGTACGATGCTGAACATTTTCTGTTAATAATTTTCATAGAATATTTTTGCTGCCTCTTGTGTGACCTTTCGTATTGACCCATCGACTCCGAAAGGAGTCATCAGATTATAAAGGAGCTAAAAAAAAACTAGATAGTTTCCTTCTTGCTCAGATTTTCATTTTGCAATCGTCGGGTCAAAAAAAAAGGAAGAAACTTTTTGCAGAAATTTAGTGCGAGCAATCATTACACCTGAAAAATGAGAACATTGGCAATTCTATTTTTTTTTTTAGTTACCTCTGAAAATGGTTGGTTACGTGAGCGGAACATAAAAGCACATGTTGTGCCATCATATTTTGCACGTTTCTTCGCCTCTTTCTTTTTTCTGATGTGTTTTCCAATATTGTCTGCTATAAAATGTGGCATTTTTCCGTGCCAGTCACATCGCTACTCTAAAAGCAAACACAATGGATGTTTTTTGCAAGAAGAGGGAATATAAGAGAGTTATAGAGTGAGAGAAAATATGGATCGCCGAGAGAAAGAGACTGAATTAGAGATACAAATGAATTTCCACCTAAGCATTTAGAGATGTGCCCAGAGATATGTGAAAAGAAAATAGTATGTGAGCGCAATTGTCGAGGAAAGAAAGCATTTTGCCAGCCGACTGGTTCAGACAACACGAAACAGGATCATATCTGCACGAACGTTCTTCCCGTTTGCACCCAGCGACAAGCATCAATGCATAGTTGCACACTCGGCATAGCTGGTCATGTATGGCGGCTGGCTGCAACGATCGGTTGTGCGGCAATGAAATATGATTGCTGCAGAAAGATGAAGACTTAGGATATGTATCGTCATGTTGGTTCTCCAGTCTTTCCTGGATTCACCAATGCTTTCGCATCCTTAGTTTTGCAACATTCTTCCACAAAAAGTCCAATTTTATTTAGCCTGTAATATTAAATCCTCTTTACATCCGATAATATCGTAGTTTTTTTCGGCTCAAACAGAAGCACAAGCGGCTGCTCTTTGTGTTACTGTTTTACCGTAACTTTTTCCTCACCAATTTTCTCATTTTTACGATATTTGCAAAAATTTTTCAATTCCCACTTCCTTTGCAAATTTTCAATATAGCAACCGAACAGATGGTGCATAAAATAGGATTTTTCAATGGCCAAATTACATAGTGCACAATTTTGTCAGATATAAATTGAAAATGCTACCATTACGGGTGAAAAAAATTCATTTTTACTGGTAATGTTGTTGTATCAATTATTGCAAAACCGTTGAATCGATCCACGCATGAGAACTTGAAGCCATTTGTATCAAATCGAATAGTTCTATTCCTCGAAAATTTTCCCACGAAAGTAAAATTTTTGGGCCTTCTTTTAGATTAATGCCGATTCTTCCAATCGTCTGTTACATTCTTCATCGATTTTGATGCTCTCTTAAGGAAATATTTGATCGTTTTCCCAACTTTCCGCTCCGTTTGCACCAACATATTTAGGCTTTTGTTTATATGGCCAAATGTTTGCTAATTAATGTTGATATTTAGGCGCATATTGGATGGGAAAATAGAAATCTGAACGCTGTAAAGGTGATTTTTCCTTGCGTGAAGAGTGAAAAACGATCGAAGCCCACAAATTTTGCTCTCATCGAGGGGTCCTATCATTATCCTATTTCGATGCATGCACTCATATCAATTGTTATCGTTGTCGCATAGTATCTTTTGTTTTATTCATCATCGGAACATATATTTAATCCTGAACGTTTAGAGTTCTTTCGAATATAAAAATGTTACATATCATGTGAATTGCACATCGATAATAATAGTCTAGTCAGCGAGAATGATTGATCTCTCGATGAGAACATTTGTGATGATTGAACTCGTCTATGATAGCGCAAGCTGTTGAATGATCAAACGTTGAGTGCTGTGATGATCTTTGAGTATAGGGATTTATCGTTTGATCCGTATCCGTATACGCTTAATGAGGTATCATTGATCCAGATGCATCCTATATCCCGACAAGAATCAACGCTGATAACTACTAATGGAATCTTAGCGTGGATTCTGTGTGCTTATGATCGTTCAATTAATGAGGCATCTAATTGATGATTGTCTTCTATAACATTTCCTCTTTCGTTCATCCTTAGCTGCATAGCTGCAATCCCAAGATCTTTTTCAGTTCTTATTTCGATTAGCAAACCATTCGCTTCATTTTGTTCTGCAAAGAATTCGATTCATTAACACTAATTTGTTTCGATTCCTTTCATATCATATCCTAAATCCCTACTAACAATACTATATAGTTATGTTTGAGGGGATTTCACCATTGGATTATTGAAATCCATAAACTGATCAACAAAATTATTCAAGCTTAAATTGAATCTTTTCAATAGCTATGACTTTCCGAAGTGTAAAAGATACCATAAGCTCTATTTTCGGCATTTTTATATATCGTCGATTTTTTTTCCAAAAAAAAAGAAGCAAAAGTCCTTGGTAGACAAAATATTTTATCATTGATGAATTATAAGTGACATAACGCACGTGAATATCATTTGTCATCATCAAATCGACTCATTAATTTTGCATTAAATTTCTTTTGATCGATTGCTTTTCTTCGCATATTTTTTCTCCTCAAAGATCATTCTTTATTTCTCTATTCTTTATTTCTCTATTTACTTTCATTTCACCCCTTTTAATTCTAAAAAGTAAATGTGTACACCATATAACCTCATTTAGTCGATGTGTATTCATCGTCGCTAGATGGCAGCAACTCTGTAATCGGAGTGTTTAGCGATTTTGAGTTATTCATTTGAAAGGATAGGGGGGAGGGGGCATAGGCAATTTCATCGGTGAAGCCGAGCTATCGAAGGCAGAAGCAGGCGGTTTGAGGTGCTGTGATAACGAAAGGGGATTTTATGAGGATTTTTTAAAATGGTCCGTCGTCATCCAAATCGCCGGCATTTTACTAAAGAATTTTTATTTATTTATTTTTATTTATTTATTTATTTATTTATTTGTTTTTTGCATAGGTCCGTAAATGCAGCCTTAAAATAAACGCCTTTTGATATTCTACTTACTGGCATACTGTTTATTTCTATGAGTGCTTTTAAACCGCTAGATTGTAGATCCCTATTAAATCGCTTATTATGAGTCACTTTTAATGCATTTGATTATGTAGTGATAATGAATCTAGATTAATTTTCTCTATTTTTAAGTATTCGTTTCAATATTGAATCATGCACATTTCTTATTGCTTATTTTGCATTTCTCGATTTTCATTCTTTCTAAACGTGTTGCGACCATTTGATTTTTGCAATATTTCCCTCCTTTTGTTCCCTTTCTACGATATCAACATAAATGCAGGTAATTAGACACACTAATTAATATGAGAAATCATAAATGGTATACGCATGGTATCGATCTCAAACGACTGACAAAAACAAAAGTTTTGCTCCTCGATTATCCTTTATTAGTACCAAGTTGCAAGCATCGATAGTCGAAAATCAAAATTGCATAGCATGCTGTTCATCGAATAAACTTTGCAAAGAACAGAATGAGATTATTGACCAATGCGGCTATATTCGTTGAGTATAAGCCGATTATTATAGAGCTGTTTACGAATAGACTGCATAAAATCTTAGAAACACCTTGCAAATGGTGTTTATATTACAACATAGCCGAACTTAAGCGGTAATATTCGAACGTTGGATAAAAATGAACAATCAATTTTGTGCATTAAGTTTTATTTAGTGCTATTATTGACTAAACTATATAAAAATATTCAACAATATTACATATATATACTGTAGTATGCACTATATTTTATTCTCTTCATTATTGTTATTGCACGTTTATACGGTAACAAATCAATATGTTTATAATGTTGAAGTTTTTCAACATATTATCAGTGTGTTTATCAGTATTCGTCTTTTATGTTTCCTCACTTTGTATTGTGTTGTGTTCACCTTAGAGTTTTTATTATGTTTTTATCATATGTGTTCATAAAATTCATTCATAATTGCATTAATTATTTAAGTTTTCAGTAACATTTTCGCGATGTTTCAACCGTATTGATATTGTTCTATTTGTATTCTACTAGTCAATTGTTTTTTAATATTATTTTATTTTGTGTTTTTTTTTCAACAATTTCAGGAGTGCACAATGTTGGGAAGAGTACATCTATTCGCATCGATTGAAAATACAATTCTCAAACGTAGCATTATTCTAACGGCAAAAGCATCTACTGCATCGAATGCGGTAATTTCTTACGTCATTGAATTTTTTAAGTTTTTATTTTATTTTATTTATTCTTTCGTTAAAATTTACGTTCACCTGCTCCACTTGGAAGCTCTCGAATTATTCACATAATAGCGATCATTCGAAGTTTTTATTTTTTTTTTTCAGCACAAAAAATTTGTCTATCATTGTGATTGATAGAGTAGGTACAAGTCAGTAGTCGAGCAAAGTGAGGCTTTTTTTTTTTATATATATCCGTCATCAGCGTAACTTCGTATCATTGATCCATGTTTCTTGTGGATCCACTTAGTAGACAATTAAGAATCCAGTCAGCTAATCTCGAGAATTTTCTATCGACAGATATTTCTGTTCAATTAAGGCATAGGTCATTTCTAACGAAGGAGGACTTCGTGGTCTGAAGGATTTTCGAGATTTTTTCTTCTTCTAAGGAGGTCTTCGGTGTTCTTTAGATCTTCCTTATGTCGCTGTTAAGATTGCTTACTTCCTCAGAAAACGTTTTTTAGCATTTCGTTTAGGTCTTTTCATCTTCCTAGCTAATCCGT
>QEWY01000888.1:683882-740889 GCA_006503575.1 Baylisascaris schroederi
TTTTTTTCTTTTTTTTTAAATTCGTATTTATGTATAATGCTGTAATATTTGATCAGTAAACCACAGAAACGATCGCTCTTATACTTTTGGGAAAAATCACTTAGAAGAGGGTTTTTTTCCAACCAGTGTTTGCGATGGTGCAGTGGACACATATATACATATATATATATATCCCTTTCTCGGGTGTGTTTTACCTCATTATCCATATTCCCACACCATTTGCTTCGTCGTACAGGATCGCCCATGAATCCTCTCATCTTTCGGGTTTTCGCAGAGAGGTTCAAAATGCTTGCACTGATGTTCTTTAAGATGCGGAAAATTAGCATCGCCTTCTTGCAATGGGTATCAGAGGTAACCACTAAGAACATGTCTTCGCAAATATAGGTTCCATTCTTGAAGAACTGAAGCGATTTCGAAGAATCGTTCGAAAATCAAACATATTCATCGTACTATATACGAATCGATCCTAGTATACAATTACATTGAAGAGAACAAGAACTCAAGCGTGATGAGATGACTTATTCAGGCGGAAGAAGCAAAATGGTTATTTATAGAATGCAATAGGAAAATTCATTTCAACTTCTTTTATGGAATATTTTTCACTGTGCCTATACTCAGCGTTGTTCATACTTCGCCACTATATTTTAATTTTTAATTGTAGTTAGAGCTTGGTGGATATGTTGATATATAAATAAACACCTAAGCACTGACTATTTCTTTAGATGTTCACGAGTTGGAATTTATTTTATTTATTTTCGATTGATTACTGAATATTATTCGCGAATCATATCGCATCTAATCACAAATAAAGTTTTTTTTTCTCATTATTTTTGTATTGTTTTTATTCAGCCATTATGTATTTATTGGCTGGTAATATTTGTCATATTTTTTGAAGGTAATTTTTTTTAAAATATTCTCTTATGTTTATTTGTAATTTTATTTTGTGTAATCTAGAATATTTGTTATGGGGATATTTTTATATTCCCATTCGAAAATAGGGAACGCCTAAAACTATGGCAACTCTAATTAGTGAATTTTTCCTCTTATTGAACCAACACTATTTTAAGAGATACGAGTGAAATATTTGTGATAAGAGATCGTTTCTATAGAAAATCATTTAATTTTCATCTTATGCAATCATCTTCTGATATAGAGCATTTTAGCTGTTTAAAAAACTCGAAGATGGGAAATTTGAGGGGTTTTTTCGCTGTTCAACAGGATGCGTGATGATTGTCTTAACATTTTTCAGAAATCGTCGAATAATTGCTTCGATCTCTTTGCAGATAATCAAAAATCCTCACACTATCGCTATGAGCCTTCAAACGCATGCTGAAGAGAAATACTCACCGGTATGATTTTCGAACTAAATTTATATTTTATGAATTTCTCGTCTTATTGGATCACATTTTTATAGGTTGTTTGGACGATTCAATCCTTTCAAAAAAAAAAATTTCATTTGCAGTATCCAGCAATCCCAGCAGATATTGCTTATGGATGCGGTAAAACTACAACGGGTGCTGCGAAATCCGGTCTCTGGCAGCGTGCTACAGGCAATCCGGTCGCTCTTCTAGGCTTAGGCCTTACCGGTGCGGCCCTTATGGGTATGATGCGAAAGGCGTTCATTGGAGACAAGTTTGGAGCGCAACGATTCATGAGGTAAACATGTTTGAGGTATACATTCTAGTGCACAAATGTTGTCTCAGCCTCAAACGTTGACGGTGTCAAATGTTGGAGCTGCTCTAGGATACATAATTCGCCACAGATTCTATGACGACAGTCTTCGAAGAGGGGATTCTGTTGGTGTTTTGGAGGAGGATTCTGAATGCAGCTGTAATATAAATAACCACTGCTCTAAAACATGCCAAAAAATGGATGTACTTCCAGGTGGTAAACTGATAACACTGTATAAAAAATTTAGATACCGTGTCTTCTCAATAGCATGTCTCAACCATCTTTCAACAACGCTTTATGTTCCCCATTTTAATGGGAAATTTGAGTGTCTACAGTTTCCGCTAGGGAATAACAGAAGTTTGATATGGGAAAATTTGATGGGTACATTTTATACTGTAGGTTCATACCGGATCCACCTTCCACGTTGACCCGTCAAATTTTGGAATGAATTGTAGGCACTAAAAAAAAATTGCGTACTCTTTATATCAGTCGGTCTTCCATGACCGGTATCCGTTTATGATGTGTTTGTTTTTTATTATTGCCCCAAGCACTCATTGATATCTTAAAACGATCCATCTTTTTATGGTGGCATATGCAAAACAAAAAATCTAGCTGACCCTGAACCTCCTGGACAATCAGACATATTCATACCTAAGAACAGGTATAATTATACCATAATCCATTCCGCAGACGCAAATTTTCGAGAGCACTTAAAAACTACTGTAATCAGCATCCAACTCATTGGCATCAATCGAACGATACTATTATATAATAATACATTATACAGTATGATTGTTATATTATACAGTATTATTATATCTTTTAGATATCGTATTATGGCTCAATTCTTCACCGTAACAGCGTTGGTCGCTGGTGTCACGTTATTTGGAGTGACATATCAATCGAGAGAGGATATTAGAGAACGTGTTAATCACCATTAAGCAATATATGCAATCATTTGCAAATTGTTTCGATTCATTCGATTAGCATTAAATGCATCGATCATTTTCCCTCGAGATATACATAACATAGGTCTCCCAATATAGGTATAAATTTGTCGCTTGATAAAATTGCATGTTTACTTTAGGAATGCTATAAAATAATTGATGTAATATTTGTGTAAATTGCTAATAGACCTATTTGAAATATATTTTGACCATCATAATAACATATAGGTAATCATTATCACAATAAGATAACTGAATTGTTTTTTTGGTCATTTTTGGTCACAGACCACTACCAAAATTTCTCATCTTTGGTCATTTTTCAACATTGGTCATATTCTAGGAGGTTCGTATCACGTGCTTATACATGTTATGTTATTCTATATCATCGGGAAATCTATTGTCGAGTTGTTTATTGGGTTATTTTCGTTGTGGGATTTTTGCAATCTCATTTTTTACTGCACAAGTATTTGCCGGTAGACACTATCTTGGCCAAAAAAAGTGAATTCTCGAGTGATCTGAGATTATTAAGTTTTGATTTTATAGGAGATCGAATTCGTCACACCACCTTCACTCGTTGAATTTTCAATATTTTTCTTTGAAGAGATAATTTCAACGATTGTTCACATTGATGATTTGAATAATCTGTTTCATGTTCTACTTTCTTTGCTCCTTTTCCTTCATTTAAAGATTCTTAGATATTCCCGATTGAGATAAAATAATGAATTTTTGAGTTGATATTCAATCTTGATTTCTTCGCAATAATACATTTACCAAAATGTAATAATAGTTTAATAAATCGAAAGAATAGAAAGCAACGTTTTCATCTTCATTCTTTCTCTATTGTTCTATTTTCTTTTCTAATTTCTCCTCAGCTGTAATAAAAAATAAAGCCTCCAGATCAGATCAAAAGAAGTCTACACGCATTATAAGACCGAGTCAATCATTTACTGCACTGATGAAGTAGCATAAATGAATCACTTTGTAGTCGGCAGTTTATTCGGTTCACTTTGGCTGTGCTTTATTCGGTTGCCCTCTTCATCACTATTTTTGCAAAAATGGCATTTGCCTTGCACTTTGGCTGCGCTTTATTTTGTTGCCCTTGCAGCACCATTTTTGCAAAGTTCGCAAGCCTCACGCCTATTATGTTTACAACTAGCTCCCCATGTTTGCAATCCTCGACACTCCACTCTATGTCGTCATCCCGTCCCTCTCTCTTCCCCCATCATGCTTGGAAACTCTTTCCTTGCTACACTTGGAAACCTATCCCACCTATCATGTCTCCAAGTGTCCCTACATCCCATCTCTTCCCCTATCGCTTTGCAAAGATTACACTTGCAAAGTGCAGCTAGCGAAGCTTTACCGTCCACATCATGTACAAGCCTCGCTGTTCATTTTCTTTGCCGTACAGGTTTTCGTTTCGCATAAACGTCTTCAGTATAGGCGCTATCAGTACCGCTCATTTTTCCACTATATTTTCCACTTTCATTTTTCATAGAAAAAGGAATTTTACTCATTGAACTTGTGAATAAGTTTCTTTTCAAGTTGTAATTTCTGAGCCGCATTCATTAATGCTAATATATTATCGATCTGCTTGATGTAAACGATAGGTAGGTTATAACGCTTTACTTGGTAACTCATCTATTCTCACTCTACATTTTGTCATGATATTCCATGGTTTTGATGTATTGCTTAAACCTATAAAATTAAAGTGTATACGTCCTCATCAATGATAGAGTCCCATAGAATTCCCTACTGAACATCGCATGTTGTAGTATGTCCTATACGATTGCTCTAGAATAAAATTGGCATTATAAGGGCACTACAATAATAGACTCATTAAACGAATTCAACATCGTTGCTATAAACGAACTCTTTGAAGATCTTTTGTTGGCCACCAGGATGATTGTGATATTCTTTGGTAGACTTTTTTTTTCGATCAATGAATTGTGCGAAATCCCAATTCAAGAACGTTCCAATTTTTGAGAGAAGAGGCAAATTTTCAAATCTTCGCCATAGATCTTTACAATTGTATTGCTTTACGAATGAAAAAACCCTTTAAAAGTACAATAATATCGGCAATTCACTAATATGCAAATTTCGCATCCTTATATCGCTACAAATCTTTGAATAGCCCATCGTCTATGGTAATTTGCTCAGAGTGAATGCATGAAGGGTGATATCTTCGTTGATATGCAATCTTTGTTTTCTGTATTTCTTTGTCATATTCTCGTATTGAAGCAATGATTATATTCCCTCTCGCTCCTGCTAAATGATGCGTCCAGTTACTTTGTTGGACCATATCGGTGTGAACGCTATTCATTCAGTTTTTCTGATGCTTCTTTGTCGTTGGCGTGCTCGCAAATGTGAATTTTTTGACAGTATACGTTGTTTTGATGCGAATAGTTTAGGTGCTGAAGTTGGATAGTTAGCAGCGTTTCGAAGGCGCTCGCCGATTTCTACGGATTCTGATTCTCGCCTTGAAACCATTTTCGAAGAGAACGAATGCTTTGAGGATTAGACGAGGATGCTGGACTGACAAATGCGCGGAAATACTAGTGATATCAATGGTAGCGACCTGCAACGAGAATGGGCTTTATAGAAAGAAAGGCAAACTGCAAAAAAGGCCAAAATCGTTTAAGGATCAAAGCCAAGAGATAATAGTGTCTTGTTTCGATCAAACGAGAGGTGCATGAAGATGGAGCAACATGTGGGAATGTTTCGACTCCTACGAAACGTGTGGAACGCCAATCGATATCAATTGAGAGAATATGGTGTGTTGAGGCATGAAGGACGTTAAGAAGTTGGCATTGCGGAACTCGTAGAAAGTGTCAGTCATCGGCATAATTAGCACTCTTTAAACTGCTTACGTGAAGTACGTCAATATGGATGAATAGGACGACACGAAAAGGGCAAAGATCGTTGCTCTTCGTGGTCGATTGAAAGCAAAAATATCTATTGTGTAATTTCTGATGTAGATGATAGCTGTTAATACATATGATGTATATTTATGCCATTTTATTTGGGAATTCGCACGATTTGATGGTGTCGCATTCCATCAGGGACTCGCTAGTAAATTAAAACAGGGTCATCATTCCCCGGGTGGGAGGTCATCATTCCCCGGGTGGGAAATCTTTTGTGCATTTTGTACATCGCGCAGTACTTTCCTAGAAGGAGCGGGTTCAAATATCAACGAATATTTCTACATAATTGCTATTGTTTGGAAATGATATAGAGTTATAAACGGTGAGCAGCAATATTATTCGTGGGGTTTCTATCAGAAGGAACACGCATACTTTATCTTTATTTTTCTGAGTACTTTTACTTGAAGTAGGAAGGAAATACTACCGTACTAGTGATATAAGAATCTAGAAGTTGAAAATCTTTAAGCTTTCAGGTTTTAGTTTGGAAGTTATTGTTATCAATTCAGCGCGAATTCCAACATCAGCAGAGACGGTAAACAATATGTGATTGCTGTCTCTCCGACGCTCATTTTACATAGCCGTGTTGTATATAATGTTGTTCCTGTCCTGTCATGTTGGGATAGCGTTCGTAACTGGCTTAGGAATTGGCTTAATTTACCTCAGGATATTGAATAGTGAAATTTCGTGGATTCGACTTATTGCTTGCTGAATTTTGCCCGCACATTCGGCGTTATCAATCATATGGTCAGTTCTTTAGCGCTAATGAATAACTTGGCGATAATGGTCGACAATTTTTTGAAGAATCTTAATGAAACGAAAATTTCGGTTGGTCTACCTACAGGAAAATTTAACCTGGTCGGTTTTTTCGATTGCAATCGAAGTTATTTCGCCGAATTCCTTCAGTCGGTTACCGATTAATACTCATGAAATTCCATTGGGCGTCAATTAAACTTTTGTTGCAATTCTCGTCGGTTACATATCAAAAGAAATTAAAATCGTTTACCATCATTAATTTTTAGTGACATTTTATAGTCTAATAGCCACCAGCTAGTTCGGTTTTTCAATGCAATTTTCGAGGTTTTTTTAGGGTAAAAAGTATGTTTTCAGGGAAACCTGTTTTCAGGGGGGAAGTTGTAGCCTTTATGTGGTCTTTTGAACGATTTGTAAAACTTTATTAAGTGCTGTATACGAAAGATCCACAAACATTACTAAATAAAGATCAAGCTTATAAGCTAAAATATAAAGTGAAATAAACTAAGGAAAGTTTTGATGAAATTAGCTGATAAGAGAGTCACAATCAATACCACCACCTTCATATGAATGAGGGTAGTGGGTGGTAAAGCAAATGCCAATGCTTAACATTCCCTCCTTAACTATGCTATATCAGCATCTTCACCTCGCTTTCACGTTGGATCGATTAAACGCCCACATAGAGATGTGTTTACGCTGTGGAACGCAGTTCCGAAAATCGGGTCCATTTGACTTCATGTTCGCTTATTGATTGCCACCCGGCTGGCAGTGTTTTGCTGATGGGTGTAAGGTGAGCGAGTCGTTGCGCTGCCGTTACGCCTTTCCGTAGTAGCTGTGGAATGTTTTTCGATTTAAATCTTTTAGCGCTCTATCGTATACTGCTCAATGGCACAACGGTGGTCTTATGGTAGCTGAAATGGAACTATTCCTTAGTCAGGACTAGGCCTAATCATACGAGAATATAGGGCTAAGCTTTCGTATTCAAGACAGCTAAATTCATCTGATTTAATTTATATCGACAGGAAGTCAGAGTCCTAACGGATCAGATCGGCATCCGGTTCTATTGATTTTCTGACTGTTATTTTGAGATATACCGTCAGATTAATAGTGTATCAGAGTACGACTAGTAGAATGCTACTCCGAATTCCGGATTTTTCAGGTTTAACGCATTACTGGTTCCTTATGTGGATATTATTCGTATTCTATCAATGTTTGCTTCGTTTTCTAATTCACTGTAAACGAATTATTTTAGTTATCAGATCCTCGAAATATGGATTGAAGGAACCTATCAGTATATGCCTCATACGTTTGCATAGTTGAAATATTTCTAAGTTTTCGAAATAATGGTTTCGGTGCATAATAGAGGATGGACGTTTCTTTTNAATTTACTAATAAATAATTAATATGTAAATTAATTTCTTCATATTTTAGTTAATCTAATAGCTTATATAAAATCTACAAAAGTAATTTTTTCTTGCCAACCGATATAAAATTCATAGTTATTTTTCCGGTCTTTAAAATCAGCATATTTTTACTCAAAGAAAAATGTAGAAACATTTAAATAAAATGCAAATTATTTTCATCGAAAAATCACTATTGTATGAGTGATTCGAAATTGTTTAAAGAGTGCTTCTTACATTGCTAAAAGACATCCGTGAAATTTTATCGTTTTATATCGTTTTTTAATGTCCCATGACCTAGAATTTCTTCGATTGCATTCGCCTTGTTTGTACTTTGAGCTTTCCTCTTCGTAATCACGTTCACGTGAAAATGACGTGGACACGTGGATACGTAGATACGTGTATTGACGGCTGTCATCAACGTAGAAACTGCACTTGTTTAATAATATTTGTGAGTAAAAAGCGCATGCCGTGTAATTGTTTGTGATGCGTTTTCCTATTATTTCCCTCCGTGCTTTTTATATCGAATGTCTGTATCGCCTCATCCAATTTTTCTCGGAATGCGTCACTTCTCAACAGTCATCGAGTCTTCACACTTCTGGAGCATTGCTTTTACAGGTTGCCTAAGGGATTGAGTAGGTCGAAGCTAGTTCGAGTGCAATGCAATCTCTATTAACGATGAATTATGCAATGCGAATATTTGCCTCAAGGCCAATTCAATGCCATAAACTCGTCATATGTCAGTTGGCTGCCTACTCATCGAAACCAGCCGGCGAGGGCTCTTCATCTAACGTAAATTTTTTTTTTGTCGTCTGCGTAGATTCTCATGGATTTTTTTCTTAGATTCTGGAGTAGTCGACGTTAAATATAGAATCTGATTTTTGTGTTATCACTAATTCTTTAATAATCTGTTTTTTTTTGAATATTTTTTCGATTAATTTCTTATATGTTTTGTGGATGTTTTTTTTTTCTTATAAACGAACCTATAATATAGAAATAGTTTTATGTAGAGATCTGAACGATTTTTTTGCTATTGGTAAGGTTTCTGTAGAGGTGAATTAGAACCATTGACTCAAAATTTTGCATCTATGACTTGCAATGAATTGCGGTATTTATTCCACCATCCTCCCTCCCCCTCCCCTCACTTTATTTCAGTACTCAGTTTGTTTCTTATTTCATATATTTTTAGCAACCAAAAAAAGTTGAAGAGAAGCCACTCTACGCTACAAAAGAGCAATTCCGTGCGAATTTGGAAAGTCAACGTGCAAGTACCACATTCACCGCTGGTATATCAATAAGTTTTATGTATTTTATTTATAGAACTATTATTCATAGAATTGTTTAAATCAATATTATAATGCATTTGTGTTATTATATACGTGATAAAATGTTGAGATATCATCACTGCTAGGCAATGAATATCCTCAAGTGTTTTGATTTATGTAAATTTATGCGGTTTTCTTATGCAATCGGCTTCTGCTTCCTTCAGAGTACCCCTCGTAATTATAAAAGTATTTTAGTGATTGGAGATAAGCTAAGAAAACGAGAATAATAAAGAGCAAGGCGACATTGCAATTCAAACCAGTTGGGTGGCGCTGATAATTGTCGTCTCATATGAAACTCAGTAACACACTGATGGATTAATGTTGACGCTAATTACTTACTGCCAAAATGAATAAATAATTAAATAAATTCGAATTCCGATGATTATACTAAGATTTAAAATTTATGAATATTATTTCTGAATAAAAAATGGAAAATATTTGGGTAGTGATGATGATTAATGCTCGAAAAATTTGCATATTATGACAGGAAACTTGTAAGAATTTCTCTGCATGAATGTCTATTTCAATTGGTGATACATGCAATGTCAACGTTTACTTCAAATGAAATAACTACACATTCCTTAAGTAATACTTTACAGTAATAGTGGAGTGCAATAGTACAGTAATATATAAACGGCACAGTAATATATAAATATAGTAAATTGAAATAAAAGCATTATAACGAAAAGCATATCAATTCGAATAAATTTTCAGAAACGGGTGTGAAACCAACAAATTGGCAGCGACGATTTCTTGTGCTAACGAATCTTTATCGTAGTACAGCTGAAATTCCCGAATATATTGCGTAAGTTATTTAATGACGAATGAAAGTATAGTTATACAGACCGGACCGTTACGAATCCGGAACTAACGCTATCCGGTTTTAACGATTCACGGAACCGGAAATCGCTTCTGATGCATTAATTTATAGAAATTAAGATATCTGAAATATGCAAAAATTCTTTGGAAAATATTGCGAGCGATTTAAATATTTTCTCGACAATTCTCTTTGAATATTCCATTCAGATTTCTTTGTAAATATAACATAATTGTTATTACAATGGCAATTTAGTTACAATATTTCATTAATGACCATGTTATGTTAGTGAATATAGTGCAAATATAAAATTACTTATATGCCAATCACATAATAGAGCATTCCATTGATGAAGTACTATGAAGTTTTCCATCAACCGATCTTTCTTAATGACAGTTATCTGCCTTAATGAATATTAATACAGGGTAATTATGAGGGAGATTAAATCGACAAAGCTACTCTCCTTCTGGAGTACGCTAGGCTCGATTTGTCCTGTCATGGATGGCCAAGTCGGGCTTGCAGTCGCTCTTCTAGTCTTGGCGAACTTTTCCCCCTTAAGTTAATTACTGAGCAATTTCGCCTTATTCTGATTGCTTAATGATTTGAAAGTTTTGCAAACTTGCAAAAATTCTCTGCTAATTCATGCTTATGCAAATTTCGATTGCAAGATCATATGCAAATTTCGATTGCAAGGTCATATGCAAATTTCAGCAGTGGAACAATGCAACGAATGCATAATCGAATGCGTGTTGTTTTTATAATAGTGGCATGTACATGGTTCTATTTGCTATTTTTGGTCATCGAACGAGGATGGGCACATATTATCGCAACGAAAAAATCGAGTGGTCATTCGGTGTCTAAAATGCCCTAGGCTGCGTCATTAACTTTATTGTAGTAAGTTAATAGTGCATTTTAAAATTTCATTACTTTTTTTGAGGAGGAATTTTCTGTGATTGAAAAACTTTTGCTTAGGGCATTTTTGGTCGTAGTTACGGTTTTGTTTCTTCCTTAAACTCAACTATTCGATGATCTCTGATCTGAGACCGAAACTCGTTGAAGGTTTTTTTAATGATCCACTTTTGTATAGAGGGCTTGGCTGCTTAGCGTTTCGATCCTTCCTGGTTTTTTTTTTCGTGCTCACATTTTGCGTTCTGATGATTACTAAAAATGGGAACTTCTATTCGTTTCTAATTTGATTATCCCAGGAGGGGAATGACATTTATCCCGCGCATGGATGTCCCCCATCTCCTTCCCCGGTTTTCGATGCAATTAAGAAAACGAAGAATTTCATGTTTTGAGACGGTCCTCCCTATAAAAATAGATTATTCTTTATACACTTTTTCACGACTCTTTATCCAAGAGACCACCTTGAAAGGTATTTTTGCAAGGACGCTTTTCCATCGCAGAAAGTGGAGAAGGCGAGGAGTTTGCTTAGCAATAGCCGAAATTTAATTGCTTCTTGAATCGAGTATTTAGTTTGTATACAATTATTGGTAATTATTCAACTAATACTCGTTATTAAATACATTATACGATTGTTTTTCAGGTACAATAATATGAGCATCAACAGATTTCCACATATATCAATAGGAATGCCAATGAAACCACTAATTTAACACCTCTGAACGATCTGATCGAAGATGAAGGATATTATGGAAATGGTTTTCCTTCTTTCTAAAACTAATTTTTATGAGGTGTTAGATAATTGGAAAGGTGAAGATGACTATGTTGATTATATGAATGATATAAATTTTATGAATATTGCGAATCGTTTATTTGTTGTATAAATTTATTTATGTTCTTTTGGAAATTGTTGTTGTCGTTTCGTAGATGAATACGGTTCTTTGTTTTACTGCTAAAAAATGTGATAAGCAATTAATTGATTTTTACGACTTCGTTTCCACTTTTTATTGCCACAAGAGGGTTTCAATTTTCTCGTTTCCTGCATTTGCCTCCTCCCACCTTTCCCCTCTCCTTCCTTCCCTTCTCTTCTTTTCGCTCTCCATCCTCATCTTTACTTCCCTCCTCTTAAGTTGTAACCTATTTATGTATGAATTAACATGTGGAATTAACTACATTATATATTAATGAAAGTGATCTTTGGTTATTGTAAGGGGTGAATATTAACTCAATCATCACATTGCTAACTACATCAAGAGCGATGAAAAAATAAGTTAATATTTTTTGAATTGATTAAATTGTTTTGATGAATAACCTATTTACTTAAAATAAGGATTTTGCGAATAATTTTGGGCGATCGCTCAATTGAGAAATTGAAGAGTTTATTAGAAACAAAAAATAAATAAATAAATAAACCATAGAAAATAGTCTATAATGTGAAATACTTGAAAACATTTATGACAAAATAAGCAATAATCATAGAAAACTTCCGTAGTGGATAACGTCAGGATAATCCATTCCGGAAAGGGCATTCCGGAATAGATGGAAAGGAATTGCTTAGGTTATTCTTTCCATACACTTTTATATCTAAATCTCTTCAAATTTGTGTGAAAGTTTTAAATTGCTCGTTTTCTTATTCGATTTGGTTCTTTATGAATCCTTTAGGAATATCATTGATACTACTATATAATTTCTTCTTACCTGCTTCCTCCTTCTCCCTCCTTCCCTTCACAACCTTCTGACTGACTTCCAAAGAGGAGAACCTTTCTGTGCCTTACATCCCCGAAATATGGGACGTTAATCAATGATGCGATTTATTCATGTTTAATCATTTCAACTCTTATATTATATGAAATATTCGACTAATAGTCGGAATTTCCTTTGGTTGTAGAGGATGCTTTTTTTCAGCGAATTAGAAGGTATATTTTTTCCATGCCTATAAATATCCTGAATCGGAAATATTCTTTTTTTGGCTTTTATTGGTAAATTTACAGCTAACTCGATTTATGTGATTTAGTTTCGATTTATGGGCAGCTGTGATCTCATTCTTTGAGTTACGGTATTAATGTCCTCAAATTTTCATGCTGTCTTTCGTATCTTTCATCATTTGTGCTATAGTACTATTTGATGCTATAAGTGGTCGGAAAGGGCATCGGACCAGATACGGTAAGGGTGTCGAATCAGATACGAGGAGGGTGTCGAATCAGATACGGAGAGGGTGTCGAATCAGATACGGAGAGGGTGTCGAATCAGATGCGAGGAGGGTGTCGAATCAGATGCGGGGATGCCGTCGGACCAGATACGGGGATGATGTAGAACCAGACGCGAGGACAAAGCAAGAAGGAAGTTAGCAGATATTGTAATCACTATAATTTCGAAACGAAGAACTTTAATTGATTGAGCTATCGACGCTAGCATACCTGAATAGGCATTTTGGCACAACGATTCATAAGTGCTTTGCTAATTGACCTAAGGACCCTCAAGGGGGTTCCTCTGAGCATTTCACTATATAGGTACGTATCTTTCAAATTCAATCAAGTCAGCATTCGAATCTCATCCTTTATAATTTAGGTCGCATCGATAGCCGTCATGACGGCGAGCAAATGTGGTACTTACTTGACTTAAACGCCTTATTCTCTAATGTGGAATACAATTTTCGCATATCTTTGAGACCTCTCACCCTCTTCTCCCCTTCTAAATCGAAACTAACACTTCCTCACTCACCAATAAATAATTTGTATCGATGAAGTATGACCGACCGATTCCATTAATAATATACCCATTACCTGAGGAATGCGATATTATCTAATCACTGATAGCATTGCAGTTGTATTCTGTGATTCGTTGGGATTTCGAGTATATCAAAAAGTGATTTTTTTTCGTTCTATTTTAAAAATCACCATACATATAGTGTTTGTATTGCTTTGAGAGGATCAATAAAGTCTTCGAAACGTTGTGTTGATATATCTATCTATGAAGATGCGTTTTTTTTTTCTCGTACGCTTTGTTGCATTAAGCAGCATTACTTAATTGCAATTTTTTGGAAATTTTAATTATATTCTTTGAATTATATTTTTTCGTACGTCTTCGTACGGAAATTTTTTTGCAACGATAACAATAAAATTTTGATTACTTTATTGTTTTTTAGATATTGTACGGAAATAAAGTCTTTTGTACGGAAATAAAGTCTTCGTACGGAAATGAATTTTTTTGATTACTTAATGAATTATATTGCAACGATAACAGATAAATTGCAATGTAGTGAATCATTGCAATGTAATTGCAAAAATTGCATTGCTAAAAAAAGCATCGAGAAAGATTTTGCAATTACCAATTATATTACAATTTCCTTACGGTTTGCGAATTTCTATCATATTCTAGGTTCTTTCTAAATTCTTTATCGAGTGATTGCACCTAAGTAACATACACTTATCAAAAAACCGGAAGTAGATTTCCTTTCTCCGTTCCCCTTCCTCTTCTCTCTCTCCCACTCCCTCTCTCTCTCCCTCTCCCTCTATCTCTCTCTCCCCCTCTCTCCCTTCCCCTCTCTCTCTCCCTCCCTCTCTCCCTCTCTCTCTCCCTCTTTCTCTCNATTTTTTTGAGAGAGAGAGAGTAGAAATAATAACTCAATTGCTTAATTCGGTGAATTGCACTAAAAAAATTATTTTTTATTATTAACAACCCTTCGTTCACTTCATCAATCTTCTTTTCATAGAAAATCGTTGAAAATTAAGGCATTTAAATGATTTGATTCCATTTAAAAAAAAAAAAATGCTTTTTCGACAATTTTCTTATGGAAAGGCCCATTTACGTAATGGAGAAAACTCGTTCTCTTATATGCAAAAAAAAAAAGCTCTTTCGTTTTTTTTTTAATTTCATTCTAAGAAACACTATTTCGCGATGGTGAACATCACACACTGAGGAGCGGCTATGCTGCAATTGTTGCTTCCTATTCAGGGAGGTCACGGAGTTTGTTGACCTTTCTAAGTGTTGTTCCCTAGAACATATCCACCTCTCGTCTATTTTCCAGAAGACCACACCCGATGCCTTATTTCATCGCCGCACGACCACTTCCGTCAATGATGTGAACAATAAAACCTTAAAATATCTTTTGATAATTGCTATCATTTATTCATCTGTTTTATCTATTTGGCCATTCGTACATTTAATTAGCGTTCAACTGATCGAAAGCTAAATTACACAATCAATGGAATTTTTTTTTTTTTTATACGGAATTTACTCACAAAGGGATCTCTCTCGGCTGTTAGGATCGATGAGGCTGCAAAATAAAATGCCGCCGTTAACGAGAAAAGGTTGAGCATCAGACTACAAGATGAAAGGGGACAGTGTGGAGGATATCTTGGTGACTTTAGGTTGATGGTGCTGAGGCGGTAAAATATAACCTGCTAGAACGCAAAGCGTTTAGGCCAATAGGTTACTACTACATATTTGTGCAAGGGTATTGTGTGTAGTTTCGATGTTACCTTTTGGTGTTCGTTCTATGCTTCGTACATAGGCGATAGATTTTTTATGTAGTCTTTACTTATTGCGGATCGTTGAATTTCTAGGAAAGACTTCAAATTGTTGTCCGTTGATCGATTTTATACGTCTTTTGAAGTATTTAGAGTCGTACTATGTCAGAAGTCATGCAGAAGGACATTGAGAACGTAGCGGAAGATGTCTTTCCATAATAAATTACGAGAGGATCGTCGTTTCCCTAAACATCTGCAACACTATAGGAATTATACAGTTTTAAAGGTTGCACAAGGTTAAATTAATGTTTCGGCTTTTTCGAGATGATCCCATCGTAACCTAAGATGAAGTCTTTCATCACCTTATTAGTTCTTTCTCCAGGAAACAACACCTTATTAAACTTCCTTCAAAAAAATGAATTGATTTTTTAGGTCTAGTCATAGCTACACTGAGTTATTCTTTAAGGAAGTACTTGCAGTTTACCCGTTGGGAAGTGCTTCTTATAAACTATTATAGGTGGCAATTATACGTTAAATACGAAGCACTATCTTCTATATATGTCATATAATATGAATTCACTTGCAGAATATATCAAAAATATTCGAACTATGGGTTTCTTCAGGAAAGCATTCATGCAAGTTGCTCGTGTTGAAGAGGAGGTTCGTTTTATGTAATTCCCGCTTAAGGTAAAAGATCTTCCATGTTTGCATCTTTCAAGTTCAAAGTGGTGAATAGCAGAGAGGGGGAGGGGAGACATGTCTCTACTAAAATTTAACCGTTGGTACCAACTTGTTAATCGCTATCTGCATTATTTGGCCCTCTATCATATTCCTTTGAATAAAACGAAGCTACATTTATCTATGGTGGTTTCTATCGCTTAAATATATGCTATTGGAGTGGTAACCATAGTTTCTAGTGTGAGGTCACAGACTTTAGCTTGAGCTTCGTTTATTTAGTGAAGCAGCAGTTGAAACTGTTGTATTTTAATGTGCGCTTTTTAAAGGATCGCGTTTTGCAATTTATGCGTATAATGTTTGTATTAATTACGCTCACAATAATGCTGTATGGTAAATATTCTACATATTCAATGTTTAAAGATGTTTTTTTTAAGGATTGGAAGAGGGCACATCTGAAAGCTGAAAAATCATTGAACGTCACCGAAAAATATGGAAATGTAAGATGATTTTTATTTATTGTTTTATATTTTTTTAGAATGCCCTCGGGTGTTGTTCTATTGAAGTCCATATTTGTCGAGAAATTTTCTACTTACATAAGTTGAATCTTTGATCTACAAAGGGAGAGGTTAATGAGAGCGGATGATACAATTACACCGGAAATCAAAAGAAGATTAATCTAATCTCATCTGAAATCTAGATACTTTTGGCCTCCGCACCTCATATAGGAAATATAAGAGTCAATGTTTTAGTGCACCTGTGCTTATATTACTGATATTGCTATTTCTATATTTACAGATCCCGGCAATCCCTGCTGATATAGGCTATCAGAGTGGAAAAACAACAGGTGGTGCAAAGAAAGGTGGCGTTATGCAACACGCGATGAGCAATCCTGGAGTTATTCTTGGCATGGGTTTAACCGCCCTTGCACTTATGGGCATGATGAGATCATCATTCGTCGGTGATAAACTCGGTGCTCAAAAATATATGCGGTTAGTTGAAGTTTATCTTCAGTTTTTCCACTTCTATCAGAGTAATAAAAAATTAGTAAAAGATGGCTATTATAAGTCCGAATATGTAAGGCGAAGGCTTATGTAAAGCCGATGGTACTTGCGACGACAGGGGGGAGGGGGGGGGAGGAAGTCAGAAGGGAGAAGAGGGAAGATACAACAGCAGAGATGCACCATATTCCTTGAATTATATTACTATTCTTTGCTGTTTACCTTAACATTAGCTCTATTTGTTGGGTAAGTTTTGTTCTTGAATAAAGTTGATTTTTAAACGACCCCAAAGCATGCATACTAATCAACGTCCAGAGTACTTCATTGCATCATTGAATAATGTTGCATTGCTTGACAAGCATATTGCACGAGTTTCATATATTTGGTTAAAATTCGAGATATTTTCATATCAAAGATTGCATTTTGCACAGAATATAAAATGTGCTTGATTCAGGGAATGGATGTTACGGTAATGAGCCTTTAGGATGTGAAGAGGTATATATTTTAGTGTTTTGATGAACTCTATTTTGTTTTCATATATTTGGTTAAAATTCGAGATATTTTCATATCAAAGATTGCATTTTGCACAGAATATAAAATGTGCTTGATTCAGGGAATGGATGTTACGGTAATGAGCCTTTAGGATGTGAAGAGGTATATATTTTAGTGTTTTGATGAACTCTATTTTGTCTGATTGTTTGCGCCACCAAATAGAGCCGTAGAATCGACTTGCTATTCATTCATGTGATGATGGTAATAGCGCTTGATGGAGTGGATTAATACTCAAAAACGTAGGATATATGCATCAATTGGAATCTAAATTTTGCTTATTTCTTGCAGATATCGTATAATCGCTCAATTTTTTACCGTAACGGCACTTGTGGCTGGTGTGACCTTATTCGGTGCCACTTACGGTAAGAAAAACGATTAAGGCATTCATCTGAAAAGTGCATTTCTACGATATGGCAAGATTATTTGTGAGCTGTTATTGATCGTATTTTCGGTGTATATTGTTTTTCTATGCTAGAATATTTCATTTGATTATAAGGTGATGTATTTGTTGGGCTTGGATGGAATCGAATCCAGGATCATTTGTGACCAAAGACGTGATCTAATCATACTTAAAACCGGATTCATACATTTGGGGGGCGAGTATGAACATCTCAAAACGAGGGTTTGGTCTTCGTGATGTTGCAGTATTGAACGTATTTGCTTTGGTTGATTTGAGGGGTAGTGGTCGATGGAACTTGCTTGAAGCTTCCACTCCGATCGGGTGATGGACAGATGGAACAATTCGGGAAGTATCGAAATTTATTGTGCCAATCTATTTTAGTTATTAAATTACTCACTAGGCCAACAGTAATAATAAAGTTTTATACGAAGAGATCGACCCTAGAATATGCATAAGTTTAATTCTGCATTGATATGAATTTTTATATAGATTGTAGTTCATCTTTTAAGACATTTTCTGTATAGGTTGATATTATGAAGAGAATCGGAAGTGGGTCACTTTGCTATTAGATGGATAGAAATATTTAAGAAAGAAGAGATAATTCGAGAGGATGTTTTGGCGATCACCTTTTTATTTGTTTGTTTGTGTGTGTGTGTTTGTGTGTGTGTGTGTGTATGTGTTGTGTCCTTTCCCTTCTGAACGCATCGAGCAATATTTTTATAAAGAGTACTTTGAAGGATGAATTCTTTTCTATTGTTTTATATTTTTCTGTTTATTTTCTCTTCGAATATTTTAGAGGTGAATATGTGTTATGACGTTCACAGTTATTTCACTGATGATCACTTCATTGTCCTTTGTGATGCCTCTCTTCATATGCAAAATATAAACCTCTATACCTACCATTTGCGCCTCCTAGCGTTATTCCTACGGTGGACGGCCAATTTTGTCCAATTTTGGCCAGTTGTGCTACCTCCTTCTCTTAGATGATGTTATTGTTTACATATTTTTGTTTCTTTTGCTCGCTGCTTAAAGTGAGCTATTTTATGTTGTTTGTACTTCGATGCAGTTACCGTATACAGTAAAGAAGTACAGTAGATGTTTGAAGAATGCTTAAATCATTTGTTGTTATCGGTTTATGACCGAGCATATTGCTACTTTACCTGCACAAGCGGATATTCGACGAGAAGAATGGAATATGTTGGTCGATGCCCTAGCCGAACGCAATATAATAGATGGCGTTGACGAAAGACCAAACCGGTCGGTGAAAGAAAAAGGGGGAAGGGGTTATATCGGTGATGCCTCATTTCCGTTTAGCAAGATGGGTGGAGCCTAGTACTGGCTTATTAGCTCCTCAGTTGAGTGGTTGTTCTTGTCTTGGCGACAGGATAAAGCCCGGTTCCTTGGGGGACATTGAAGTTTGCTGATTCATTTGAATTAATATTTGGTTCGAGAAGAAAATGGAACTGAACTGGATCAGGGGGAGGTGCAGACCTTCACATTAATCTATTAAAGTAAATTACGAAGTTTGTTGCATTTTCAGCACGCTCTTCAGGATGCCAGCTAATCAGCCGGAAGATCCTGTAGAAGAGGATGCTACTGAGCTGCGATTCCCAAAAGGTATTTTAATTTTCCCACGAGGTATTTTAATTAATCGTCTTATGGGTCGCTGCATATTGGTTTATATAAGAGGAGGGAACTTCTGGGGTAGGGACCCCACTACTGCAACTATCCTGGTCATTTGCGATGGAAATGTTCTTTACCTTCATTTCGAAAGTTTCTTTTCAGAAGTGGTGATGATTATGTTCTGTTTCTTGGAGTTTTTTTCATGCATTCTTGTATGCCCTTCATCGTTTATTGTATCGTATTGGACGAAAGGAGCCATTCCGTCAGTATCGATCTTAACTATGTCTTCGATTAAATCAGTCCCGGTAAAATGCAGGATCCTTAGCGAAGAGCTGGAGGAGAGTTCCCCTTTCCTTTCCCTCTTCCCTGCCCCCATTTTCTTGAAAATTTTGAGGATAGGGAATCCACCTACCTTGGCGTTTTAAGAAGATTAGAAGAGTATTTGAACGCTTCCTATAAAGTGTTGTCGTTTATAAGAAGGACATTATAGGGTGTCCTTAGCATTCATAAGCATCGCAGTCGTGCACTTTGACCTGCAAAAGTTTTCATGAATAGTTTTGAGACCGAGACAGCAACGTTGTTTTATGAATCTGTTGCCGTGTTTCCGACGTCTGCCGAGGCATCCGATCCAAGTTTAGTGACTTGATTTAGCTAGTTTACGGTGAACTTATAGTATACACAAGCTGTCTGAAGTAATCCAAGGCCATGCTTCAGGAACAGGCGTGAAAGATGCCTAAAGTGACTATGCTTGTTTTACTTTACTGAAGTATTTACTTCCTTTTCACTGTCCATCGTGCAAGACCCTATTGTAGGTAAATATGACCCTTTGATTTCCTTTGGGAGGCGAGGTTTTTTGATCCTGAGGTCTTGTGTAGGTAGGGGATGGGAAGGAATAACAACTTAGACTCGTTAGTTGTTGATGGAATAATAAATTTGCAGAGTTCGAGCAGGCAGACACTTTACTCACTTCGGAGGTCTATCTTCTTCTCGATCATCGAAGACAACAAAGTGAACAAAAGGTTAGTGACTTGATTTGATTTCCGGTAGGCTTGAGGGGCATATTCACAGAAGTTATTCTGGTTGTCATACCTCTTCGAATATAGGCAAAGGCACTTAGTATCCTCATGCGTTTAGCGTAGTGAACTGAGGTATTCCTTTTAATGTGATTTCATTCAGTTGTTTCTCTCTTATATTACCTGTAGCTGTCATCATCGTCTTCGATGTTCGTTCGGGGTTGCTTCGGCTGTTTGGACATTCAGTTTTTATAAAAGTTGCCGCAGGAAGTTGTGAATTTTTTGTGATGTTAGCAGTATTTCTGCTTGAGCTGCCAATTATCTCTTGCCACAGCAAATTGCTACCGCGTCCACTCTTAAGGTCATTGGCAAAGTTGCCCGAAATAAGAACTGTACCCAAAGCAGGGATATTGTAATTGGCGTTGATCCTACTCGCTGGGTATCCCAATGTCCAACAGTTGATTCAACCCGAAAAATGGTGGAGCCTGTAATTACCCACTGATCTTTAATCATGAACTCGAAGCTGTTGATTATGTAGCCTTGTATATTTCCTCGGAAGATACATTCGTAAGTACAGAGGGTAATTAATATATGGATACCGCTACGCTGTAACAGTGTGCCATGATTTCGTTAAAAAGTCATAATAGTATTGGGCGTATGTACCTCTGATCTCTACCCAAACTTATATTTCTGGGTAGAAGTTTGGGTATTTTCTTTGCCTCATC
This sequence comes from Baylisascaris schroederi, assembly GCA_006503575.1. Classification (NCBI taxonomy): domain Eukaryota; kingdom Metazoa; phylum Nematoda; class Chromadorea; order Rhabditida; family Ascarididae; genus Baylisascaris; species Baylisascaris schroederi. Next base: position 705,075 of record QEWY01000888.1, read on the forward strand.
TGTGAAACTTTTGTTATTTATGGCATGAAAACTTTTGTTATTTCTACCTTCTCGGCATTACCACCCCTCTCTTCCACCTTCGTAGTTGTCGTTGACAATGCGGTAGGTCGTGCTTACTAAATTCCGCCATCGATATAACTCCACTCAATTCCGAGTTTTTTCATCTGAATTTTAAAAATATAAGGAACTAGAATGGTCATCATATTGGTATTTACTTATAAAGTTGAATAAATTTGTTGTTCGTTTCAGGAGGAAATCGACGAAATGAGTGAAGTGTTTGTTAAAACACTCAATTATACGAGGCGTATGGCACGATTCAAGAACCGTGAAACGATTAGAGCTGTTCGAACGTAAGCATCTTACTTGGCCATTAGATGACCGCCTTATTTTAAATTCCAATGAAGTCTACATATTGATCTCACCAATTAAATCCACTCACTAATTGTACTCATTGAAGGCATTCGTTTGAATTTTTGAAAGGGAGGGAGGGGGATGGGAGATTAGGTGGTGGATTTATAGACATCTGAAAGCAGCTTTGGCAAACTGCTTTTGACGAAATCCATTAGGCTAAGACGGTTATTTCTGCGGTCTTTTACATTCGCTGTGCATCTCCAAGGCGCCTTTCGGTATCGTAATATCTGCGAGTTTATGAGGAGTTATTTGTTCAATCGTTGGATCGAGTTGGTGAAAAAAAGAAGGTTCAATGATGGTTTTTTAAGTTTATTGGCCACTAAACCGTTGCACAAATTCGAAGTGGCGCAAGTGGCAAACTTATGTCCTGAAACCGCCGAGGAAGCCAAGGCACTCATCCCAAGGTTTGTTCGACATTTTTTTAAACTATTCGTTTTCCGGTTTTCTTATTATTGTTACTGGATCACCGTTGTCCACTTTTATTTGTTTCTTGTTTGATATGATAAACAAACTAACACAGATATTGGAAACCTTTTATTCAGGAAAGAAAGAGAGTTATAGAAAAGAAAATACATTATAAATTGGCAAATATAGAAAACTCTTAAAGCATAGTATAACAAGGATAGAAAAAGAAACAATAAAATGAAAAGTAGAAGAAAGAAAAATATGCTTAATTTATGAAAATTGTAGAGGAATATTATCTATAAATAGCACAAATTTGCGCGTTAGATCCTTAGCTGGACGCAGACGAATCTTATCGAAGTGAATGATGCAGGTTCTTATTTTCAGTTCCCACCTTCTTGTTATCAAGGCTGTTCGGAGAAAAGTCTATGAATTTTTATTTTTATTTTTTAGTTTTATTTTTATTTATTTATTTATTTTTTTGGTTGTTACGCTCATGAGTATGAGCACGATGCAAGAGTAGAATACGTTGAGTAGGGCAGGAACGGAGGAAATGGTGGATTGTTGGCGTTGAAAAAAAAGCTTCGATCCTCAGCAAAAGTTCTGCCTTTTCGAGGTGACACCTACTCACCGTCGATTCTCTCGAATAAGTTCGAAAATATCCCAATTTTCTCATCGTTTCAGTTGAGACATCAACTAATAGCGTAGGAGAACCCAATTACGTTTCTAATGAATGCCACCGTAATTCGGTGATTCAAGTTTTACAAATATTTTAATTTAAATTTAAAATGTCACCTTATAGCTTCGATCAAGGTTTTTGTGAAATACTAATAGCTTATCTACATCCTCATCGTCCAATTGGAATCCCTTTTTCATGTGGATGGAACTTTTTTATTTCTAATTGATATTACATGAAATATACCTTAAAGTAAACTTTTGCTAACGAAATTCCACCAGTTGGTTTACTCTTACCATCGCTATATGGGAAAAAAAGTTTCAAGAATCTGTGTTTTCAGCTTGGAAAACAAAATGGAAGATGATGAGTTGGATGAAGTGCTGAAAGATTTGCACAGCAAGAAGACATTCCAGTGAGGGATCATGCTTCGAGACCACTAAGCGGAAAAGATTGATATTGCAGTGATCGTCTACATTACTGTATCTATATATCTACATTACTGTATCACAGTAATCGCCCACATTACCGTATCTATGTGTATATACAACGGCGAGAGTACTCTTCCTATTTGTCGAATTTCGAACCACTAGTTTGGTTGAAACGAATGATGCATGATTTAGGAATTTGGGAATTTACGTATAGGAGGATGTCAATTTGTCTATGGAATTGTTGCATGCTGGTGTACTTGTTTATGATCTCGGAATTGGTGGGAATATTCGGGATCTTATTATAGATTCCTTTTCATTGCTGTCTCTTCTATTGCCTTTTTTTAAATGGTGTTTTGAAATAAAACAATTTATGAAAGTATTGCGTCTATAGAAGAGAACAAAATTGTCTACTAAAAAAGGTCTTTAGAGAGAATCGGTATTGAAGGTGTTGAATATANTTTTTCTTATAAAAACTTCAAAAAATTAAATCAACATAATCAAATGCTGTGTATAAGATTGGAAGAGATGCAGAACGAAAGAAAAAAAAAATACAACATAGAACTAAGAAATACACACGTCCACAAATGTTCTATATAAAATATGCAAATAAGTCAACAATAATCGTCCTTATTGGAGTTGTTGGAATCATGATTAACTCCCTCAATATTCCGTTAACTAGTTATTATAGTTGAATAGTTGTTTATTCCCACACTTTTCAGGTCTGCCTAGTCGAAAGTTGAAAGTGCCGCAAATGTTGTATGTGTATACTTGGCTTGTGGATTATCGACTGATGGTGTGTTTCGTTCGCTTGTGTGTGTGTGTGTGTGTGTGTGTTTGTGTGTTTGTGTGTGTGTACATGTGTGTGGTGTGTGTGTGTGTGCGGGTGTTAGCGAATGTGTTTCTCTGTATGTGTGTGTGTGTGTTTGTGTGTGTGTGTGTGCGGAGCTGCTTGTGTGCCGTCTATATGTGAATGTGTATATGTGTGCTGATGTGTGCGTGTGTGCGTGTCCGTTTGCGTGTGTGTGTGTGTGTATGTGTGTGTTTGTGCGCACAGGGTATGCTTGTGTGTGTGTGTGTGTGTGTGCATGTTTATGTACGGGTGGGTTAGCTATTGTCCCATCCATATTGGAGTCCTCACTCCTATTTCTCTATGTATATCTTCTATTACGGATTTAAAATTGCTTCGAATTTCTTCAGAATCCTTTTAGTGGTCGTTTCGGAGGATTCAATAATTTCCATCGAATTGCATATATCTTTGAGTATTTTTCCATACATCTATTGCAATTGCGTCATACTAATATTGTTATTCCAAAGAGTTGAACCTAATGAAAGCGGTTATAAAGAGTTAAACCCCTGTTATGACCTTTAACCTCTATGAGGAAAAATCTCAATTTGTGTTGTATGGAGTTCTGTGTTTTTCTTTTCCTCGCGAGAATGCATAGAATCGTCTTGTTGCATTTTTTTTTTGTTACGAAATGTTTTCACTTTCTTCATAAAATTCTACTTTTATTATCCCTTAAGTTGTTGAAGCCACTAGTTCTTCTTCAAATACTTCAAATATTATTAGTGGTCACTAAGTTCATGCATGAAATTATTCATTTCTCGTCCACCTGAAGATGTTTTCCTTTATTAGGCACTTTTGCAAATATCTTTTGCAAAAGTGACACTGCATCGATATTGCAACTATTGCAAAAGTGCATTGCAACGTGCATATGTGTCTATCTATTTGTATGTTGATAATTGCAATTAGGAGATCGTTGAAATTGAAGTTAAGAGCTAGAATAGTTTGCTGCAAACTTTAGGATAACCTCATATATGCCATTTTTGCTATTGAATCATTAATTTTGCGAAAAATTCTGGGTGTTTAAAAGTGAAAAAAAATTCGCATGCCAATTAGTTTTTTCTCATTTCACATTGCTCGATTTAAAAAAAAAATGAATCTTTCATAGAAAGATCGTGAAATTTTATATTGATGCATCAATTTTACAAAAAATTCTCGGTGTTCAAAAATGAAGAGAAATTCGCATGCCAATTAGTTTTTTTTCATTTCGCATTGCTCGATTTCCTTAAAAACGAATCTTTCCTCCAAAAATCATGTCAGCAATCGGACTAATTAAAATTTAAAAATTTTATTTTCCTAATTTATTATTACTTTTAAGTTATTAAGTTACAGGTAGATCAGGTGAGGTTGCAGGTAAATCAGGTGGGAGTAATTGAAAAACGTTAAATTCTGACAAATAACCTGATATTTTTGTCGTTATCTTTCTTCTCTTGTTTGCGTACCACATTATTCGTAAATTGCGATCACTTAAGCATCAAGTAGAACAATCTCAGTTCTAGTTTAGTGCCAGCCGTTTTTTCAATCGTTATTTCCAGCCGGTCAAGTTGATTTTTTCACAAAAACTTTTTTTCACCGATAAAACTTATCAAACTCAATTCTTAGATCTTAGAGAAAATATTTGAGTTATTTAGAAAACTTCACTCCTCCAAATACTTGCAATTTCAAGCATATTTTGACGGTTTCTTTTTGATTACCTAATCATAAATGAACGATTCTCTCTCCAATGCACTCAATTGAGTAAATTCCACTTGAAAATTTCAATCTTTTCAAGAAATAAGTTACAATCAGATGCTCAAGGAGCGTAGAAAAAGTTGAAATTCCCACAAATTTTTACGACCATTTACCCGAATATGCAAATTTTTCGGCACCGTCGACCCCACTTTTCATTGAATATGCAAATTTCGTTAATCCATAGTGAATTTCCATCAAAAAAATGTGATTAGTGAAAATTTTTTGAAAAAGTTGAGAATGCGGCATATATATTATAGCTATAGAAATACGTATGAGCTAATTGTGGTTTCTACAATTGGCACACATTGCTGACGTAATGAAATATTTTGAATAGTTGAATATTATTAATATATTTCAGAAGGACCCCCCAGAATCAAGTATAAAGACAACAGTGTTTGTTGTGTGGACGTTCGATGTTTGATGCGGTGAATGCGATCGGTGTGGACGGTGAGATGTTCGCATTGGTGTATTTTCCAACATTGAGGAATCATGCAGTCGTCGATTTACGAGAGTTATTGACAGCCGCCACTGAAGGCGATCATGTCTTTCTGGATTTAGGTGGTGGTCAACGGATTTCAATTGAAGTGATTGATGTTGGTGCCAAAGAGGATATGCGACAACTCAAAAATAATCATCTCAGCAGCCGCGGTTGGGTTAGTTCTTTTCTATGCTTGTTTTCTTATTGCTTATCTTCATCCTCTTTGCTTAATCCTTCGAATTTCTAATTTCCTTCCCAACCCGTTAAGAAATTCCCTTCCCAGCCTCTTTGGGAATTATTCGATTGCATTTCATTTAAGCTTTAAATTTCATTCATGATGTCTCGATATTTCTTATGCTGCAGCAATGTCTTATCTTTTTTTTTGGTCTTCCGGAAGTAAGATGCTTCTTTCTGCAAAACTGCTGAGGTTCTTTGAGATTTGTGGGAGGGTGGCTTAGCGAGGGATGATCATCCATAATGCCCTTATTACCAACTTCACCGTGGATATTTTTGCATAATTTCAATAATCTACTGTGGTGACAGTCTGTTGGCGTATAACCGAGGGTGTCATGTAATTGGTTGCTTGAAATCTATTCTCTCGTTCAGAAGTGCCTCTTATGACGTCATTTTGCATATTATGTTGCATGTTTGTTTTTTTGTGTCTGCTGTCTGTCTACTAGTCGGTGCTCTCAGTTTTCGCGATTCATAGCCTCATTACCTATATAGAAGTGTGTTAAATTCTAAGTGACACCCGTCTGTCTGTACGAATTGTTTGTATATAAAATTTGATGACTTATTTATAGTCGAAAACTTTATCATCGCCATTAATTGCATATTAGCAGCAATTATTGTTGATGGGAATTGGCGTAGTCGGCCCACTTTCATAGGAAAATATCTTTGGTTATTAGGCATATCCTTATTATTCAGGATACTTGGGGTTTCTTTTTTTGCTTTGGATGGCAGGAGTATCTATACGAATTACAAAATACTGGAAATATTTGGAGAAGATAATGCAGGACGATAATAAATGAAGAAAATAGCAATAGGAAGAGCAGTAAAAAATGTTTCAACTCTAGATATTGGTATTTTTCTATGTAGATTATACTTACCGTAACGTTTTATTGATATTTTGCATACTGTAATGCTACAGTAACCCGTCAATACTAACCCATATTTTAATCCAACTACTATATCATCATCTCAGTAATCCAACTAACCACCAGTAACATATATTTGCTGCTGCTATGTTGTACTAACCCAATTAATTAGGCCACGTTAATCTATATTTTATTATGCTGGCAGCCACTATATATTATGCCAAACCCAATACTCTGTCATTAGCAATCTGCTCAGATTTTCGGTTTATTCGTTCAGCACTTAAATGGCCACAAAATTCCAATTTCGTTATACATCGGTTTTTGCAATAATGCTAAAAAAAGTTGGTACCACTCTACTTTGCACTTCCAATCGATATTGCAATGTATCATCGAAACTCTATTTTGCATTTGCAATCGATATTGCAATATATGATGGAAAAGAAAATTGAAGGCCGCGTCCACCATTCGTTTTCCTCGAATATGCGCAATTTTTTTCGTTCACTGCAAAGTTTGATTGTATGTCTCCTTCCTTATGAACCTTTTTTCGATTATGTGAGCCGTTTAAATGCATCAAAGTTTAGTATTCACATAAAATCTGTTGCATTGTAAACTATTCAGTTGGTTTGCATTTTTTTAGTTCAAAAAATTTAGCTGAAAGAGTGAGGAATTTCCCATGTTATGATCGGAGAGAAGTACTCCTTTATCTCAGTTTTTTTTTACCGTAAGAGGACCAATTACCGTAAGAAACATTACCGTAAGGAAGGACTAATAGCAGTTCCGAGCCGCTTTTGATGAACTTAATTTTTAAAAGAGGAAGATTTATAGCAGAGTTTTAGATGAACTGCTTCAATTATGAGTATTCCTAAAAATTCTAAGAAAACACCACCCCTCGTTTTTTCAGTTCGAGAATCGGTGGGGGGGATGGGGGGGGGTTGACTTCTTTACTTCTCCAGATAGGTTGGTTACTCGTTGACTTATGCAGTGATTATTATATCATTTTAGAAGTCGTCTAAATGAAGACAGTGAGGGTAAAGATGGTAAAGAAGAAAATGGTATGGAGGAACGACCCGATTCATCCTCGGAGGACGTAGTCGTATGTTCATGCACTGAGCCCCTCGATAGTGCAGGTGAATTGCAACGGTTAAGATCGGAAGTGGTACAACTAAGAGCTGATCTCGACAGTGTCCTCGGCGCTTTAGGCATCAAGCAGAGATTCACGCCTACTGTATTATTGCCTGATGATCAACGTCTCACTCCTGATGGTATGCGCCAATTTGTGTTTGCAGAGAGTGTCTCTTGTCGTTTATAGGTCAGAGCTTAAGATGAATGGGACGTTTCTATTTTTTTTTCGATTTCCGGTTCTTCCTGACGCCGAATGGACCGGTCCACCCCTCCCCCCTCTCCCCCACCCCTTCACTGGTTGAATGGCAGAAAATGGATTTTTTATAAAGAATTTCTATAGATGATCGAATCAATTAGGATAGAAACATATAACTAATGTTGTTGCTTATGAAAGTGGATGGTCAGATAAGTAGAATGTAAACGCATCTATAGTGACAGCTGTGCTGGCAGCATCCTCCTCAAATTGTTTTCTGAGACTTATAATTACTTAAATGTGTTGTTAATTTTTTATTGTTTATGTATGTTTATAGATATTCCATATTCGTATGTTTCGAAGACGGAAGTGGTATTAACGGTAAGAAAGTCAAGATCAGTGACAGCGTTTGCACGGCAGATGGCACGCAAATTGTTCACTTCAGGACCGGACAAAACGGCCAGAATGAGGGACAAATTGGACAAAGATAAAGTGGAATGGTTGAGAAGAGTTTGTAGCGCTTTCTACCCAACCGCGGTAAGCGAAAGATGTGTGTCTGATATAGGTGATAGCAAATAGTAATGACTGCTGTTTAAATGTATAACATTTTGTCGTTTTGTATTGTACGCCTTATCATATTACATATATTTTTGCTTTGTTCTTACATATCTATTTAGTGGCTGAGCCATACCAACGAAGTGACTCGTTGAAAGGTGGCTGACAGCTGGCTGGAAATAAAATTGCATAAGCTTTCGTCGACTTCTCTTTAGAACGGTGTTGCTTGCTTATCGCCTTCTAAAATATGCATGTGGAATGCATCAACTTAATAAGCTCACTTTTGAATGCGAAGAGGATAACTCAACTGGATAACTGAAATTCCATCATTGCTCACTTAGAGGACTAAATAATTTACATATCTTTTCTTCATTGTCGTTCCTTAGTTTCTCTGATGTAAGCCTTATAATTTTTCTTTATTTTTCTTTATGGTATCCACTACCGATGAATATAACATATTTGAATTTTCAGGATTGGTCACAACAGTGTTCTCAATGGGCGGCATGTATGCGAGCGATCGATAACTATACAGTTTGGTTTCAAAATCGATCAGCAATTGGTAATAATCCATCGATACTCGCTGGACTTGCATCGTTGAGAGATGAGCTAAGTCCATGGAATAATAGCGTACAGAATGCGTTAGTAAAGGGTGAACCTGTAGAGAATGTCGATGGTGAGACGCGTTCTTTCAACATAACACCTGTCGATGAGGAGAGTAATTCTTTTAATATGTCATCTGTTGCTACTCCACCTTTTAATATGACAATATCCGTTAATCCATGTGGTGATGGTGCTGTTGTTATTCCTTGAAGTGATTGCTTCGTGGAATCGTTTTTTTTTTTGCTTTGGTTTCAACTAGTTTCGTGCGCAGAGGCGCATCTGTCCGTAGCTTTGTCATCGTATCTTAACATTTAGCTTTTGAAACAATGACAGAAGGGTTATTTCACGGAATTTTCTATCAGGTTCCCACACACTTAAATTGTGACCGTTTAAGAAGCACTGCTTCCCATGCCTTCCCCCTCTCCCCTTCGCTTCTACAAAGGACCATCGTTTATGAGGCTTTAGTTGTTATTCCCGAAAGTGAATGCAAAAAAAAAAATTGGTTACTGAGAAATAAATTTCTGTAGATGCAACTTTTAGAAGTGTTGAGCAACAATTCCGCATTGAAACTTGGCCTAACAGAAGCGATTTGTATTTTAACATCGATGAGTTTGTTTCAATATCGGATTAGACCACATATAGTCCTCTTAGCATTCTTATATCGACAGTAATTACATAACATTGTTGATTGTTGAGGATCACATTTAATGAACACTTATTATTGGGTTGTTGACGAATGAAGAGAGAGAGATCACCGTCTTAAATTCCCATTTATGCTTCGAACTTATAGCCATTTGAATTTTTTTTTTTTAATTATTTATTTTTTGTCTTTTTTTTTGATGAGCAAAACTCATACTACGTTCTTTGCTTTATATGGGAGATATATTCAACAGCAATTTGATCGAGGGAATAGTGAGTGCCGTTATAGGTGATATCTCGGGCAATTCAATGGATATTAGTGACCATGGAAATATGCAAAAACGAAAAGATGTACTTAGGCTAAAGGCAGCTAGCATGAACTGCCTTATCAGTTGATAATCGTCTCAGAGGTGATAAGATAAGATCATAGAATACAGATTACTGAAAGCTTACCTATAAAGTGATGCTGCTAACAGTGCATAGATTTGCGTAAAGATGATCGACAATTTACATATAAAATAATTGTGCTGGTGATAACATAGCAGACTTCATCTGCAACTACATTTGCGCCACTATATTTCATGTATAGCCCGTTATATTATATATTCATGAAANATCTAATTAATAGGCAAATAAAATGAACTACTTAAATAAATTCAAATGGCTACCACCAATAAATACAACGAGTTAACTCTAATTGTACCAATAACATATAAATCTAAGCAATAAAATATAATAACAATATAAAGCGAAGCATTAGCAACAACGTTGCAAAAAAAAAGAAAGCGCAATTAAGCAGAGTATAACAACGTCATACGAGGTGCTAAATAATAATAAAAAAGAAATACTGCGTATAGTAACGATGGGTTAATTTTTATTTATTTATTTATTTATTTATTTAATATGGTGCAATTAGTGGCGAGAGATCTGCATTACAAATTCTATGGCAAAATTCGATTTAGTAGCTATAAAATTTAGGACTATTAAAAAGCAATTTCAGGCTCAGCAATAACAATCCTATTTTAGTGAATAAACTAAGTTACCTTGATGCGATTGTAACGTTTTCCACTGACCTATTAGCTATGGATGACGTCATAAACGTTATAACTTCTCGATGGAGTGGCTCAAGCATGCATTCGGAATGCGTTAAAACCCTGCATCTTTGAAAACCTTCTCGACTTTCGCATAGACCTGAAATTGAGTACCAGAAATTATTAGCGCTATGAGTTGCAATTCGACAGTCTTCCATCCCTTTCAACTTAGAATCCTGTTCTCTGTTCCCATTTCCAGATGCCCTAAGGGAACAATTAAATTTTTGGCTCGCTTTGGATGTCATATTCATGACTTTCAGGAAAGCATCTTTTTGGAACGACCTAATGCAACCAGCATCTTATTTAAACGTGACATATTTCCGATTCTTTCAAATAGGCTTAAATTTATAAAAAAAATTTGATTAAATATAAGAATGTTTTGGAAAAAAAGAAATACAAAATAAAAATAAAAAATCGCGTTAGGCGAACATCTCTGAGCTATAAGACCAATCGATTGAATGTATCGCAATTCCTATAAACACCACAAAGATGCAAAATAGCGCTCATATTTCACAAAAAAATATATTCCAACTCATATTCTATCAATCAATTCTTGCTCGCCGGAAAATAATTTCCCATTATAGTAATATTCACTGTTATAATAATCACTGTTAGATAATAATTAAAAACGGAAAAAAATTTTCAAATTTTTAAGAATTTTCCGCACTTTTTTCTTAAAAATATTCTACATTTTTCTACATTTAAACAGATATGCTTCTACGAAATATTATACCAATTCCTTGCAGAAATAAATTTTATCGAGCTCAATTGATGGAAAATTGCACCATATATCATAGCAACAATTTTTTCGCCCATTTTGTTGTAACGGTATCCCCCCCCCCCCCCCCCTCCGCTCCCCCAAAGAATCCAAGAATTCATGAAATTGGGAAACAAACCGGCGAATACGTCTAAGCTGACCTTAACATCTATGGCCAACAACTATACAAAATCTTACTTATCACATAATCAACTTTCTAAAACTCCAAAACTAAGAGCAAAGGAGCGGAAATGAAATCGTTGAGGCGAATCCATAAAACTACAAAGTAAACTTACTGCATCGGGATCCTCTGTTGACGGCACTTCTCTAACTAAATTCAATGCTTCGTAATGCTCAATGATGGGCAATGTTTGATTATGATAGGTTTGAATTCGCTTCCGTAATGATTCCTCATTATCGTCGGTCCTTCCTTGACCTCGATTCAAGCATCGTGACGTACAAACCTGAATTCATTCCCTCTTATCGCAGCGTCATCAAACACTCTCACACAACAAAATCACAATAAAGTGAACATGAATTCACATATCCCCACTAAATGGTTCATATAAATAAATATAGAAGCAACCGGTTGGCATACTACTAATTGTACCTTCTACAAACGGCTCCGAAAAAACTTTTTTTTTTGAGTGAAGAAATATGCAATAAGTGAGAATACGTAAGTTATAGCAGACTTTCTCACCAATATTCAAAATAAATAAATAAAATAAATAAATAAATAAATAATAAAATAAAAACTAAAAAAAATGGTAGAACGCCTTTCCTATACTACCAGCCAGCCGGCTGTACCAGTTGTCTAACTGAATGATGTTTAAGACTATATTCGATCGACAGCAGAAAGAGAGAGACTGAGTTGCAGTTGTTAAGCGCAGTTTAACTGTTAATATCATCTAATCAAGGATGAGCTAATCACAAAAACAACGAATAATCTGGAATCAATTGATGGCATAAGCCCATCTTGTGGCTTAGGTTTGACGTATCAGACAAGATTACTGTAAAAGATTACTATAAAATCCCTGATTCAAGAATTTAGATCATTAAACAAACACAAAGATAAATATGCAATTCGCCGTAATTCTATTCTCAAATATATACTTGCAAAGGCATATAGTTAAGACGAGTTTTATGCAAATCTGCAGAGCGATCTCTATAAATTTCTAAAACTTTCTCCGACTATGAATTTTATTTTATTTTATTTTGTTTTATTTTATTTATTTTTTATTTATTTCGGAGATAAGCATTTCTATGAATTGCAAAAAAATCTGATAAAAATGAAGAAAAAAATCTTTTGGAATGCCACATTTATTAGAATGGAATAAAAATATATATTCGTGCGTATACTTCCCTCTCAGCAGTTTATTTAACCAGTAATGTTATAAATGGAATAATAAAAACATATAATATCGCATCGGGATTTCTGGCATAATTTTCCACTTCATTCTGAGAGAATTTCCCATTTCCGGTATGAAAATTGCTGAATTTTTCGGTACATACAATGAAAAATGGAAGTAAATAAAATAGAACTTACATCTTCTGGGCAAGATAGATAGAGGACAAAATGAACTTTAGCTTTAGTGCCCATTTCCCGTACCCAACCATCGAGGTTATCCTGATTGCGAGGAAATCCATCAACGAGAAAGCCTTTAGCTGATGGTGAGGCGTCCATTGCCTTAAATACATTCAACTATAAGTCATTCGAAGCAAACGCTAAACACATAAAGGTCCTAGCTCTTTTTCTTTACTGCTTTCTACTTATGTAAAAAAATATCGAAAAAGACAGCTTTATACAACTGGTGGATAGAGTATGGTCGTAGGCACCGAAAGACTCCAAAGATAGAGGGTGACAGGTCAGAATTCTGAGAGGAAAGCCCGAAATGAAAAAAGAAAAAAGAAGAACACCGCAACGGACGCATGAACGAGTTAAAGAGGACAACCAAAAACTTTGGCGAAGATGAAATTAGATATGAAATATTTTAAAGCAAAGAAATATCCCATTCACAAGGGTATCAAAGAAAATTAGGATGGTGAATACCGATTCCGTACAACACGCTTTCTGGATATAATATAAGTAAATAAAGCAAATCCACTACAGCAACATTCAAGTCGTTTCCTATCGATTCCGTGATTCGTACACCAAACATATTCCTCTCTCATAGCTTACATGCATCTTTGAACTTATAGCAGATTTCTAAAAAAAGGTTTAGAATTTTACCAGTAGCATCTAAATATGCCTCTTAATTTGGGAATATTATGCTGGATGATGGCATTTGACTGTGTCATTTGGGAACTGCAAGGTTCATATTCACGCTTGGTTCAATGACTTGTGAAAGTAATGTGCTTCGAATTACATAGGTGGAGGATGAGACTGAATGATAGCCAAAAGAAGAACATCTGCTGCCCTCAGTTATGGGGAACCACCTATTCCCACTAAGGAGATTCCACTGAACCATATAACCATCTCACCCATCCACCGATACCACAATCTACAACCATTCCAATATTTGATTGAGTTTTGAAAAGGACTTTACAGTTTAAAGCCATTCAATGAATAAGGATGCATTGATTGCAAATTACCGAAAAACATCGTCCCACGACATCTTCCATATTCCCTCCCCTCTCCCTCTTTCCCCCCTCCTCTCTTAATGATCTCCTTCGTCCCGCATAAAAAAAAAAAAAAAAATCCACTAAAAACAGTCGAATGTGAAACGGGTACTTATCTAATATATTGTCTATAGGGAGGATAGGAAATTATGCAGGAAATATGGGCAAAGGCTATGACTTGCATAAATAATTTCTATTTCTATAGGTTTTTATTTCTGATTCCGATATATACGATTCCCAATAGCTTGGTTACAAATGCCCATAGGTAAGAAAAACAATAAAGAAAAGAAATCTACAAATGAATAACAATAGTAATAGAATTCAAAAGTAATACAAACATTTTCAAGTAATTTGCATGTAATTTCCACCGGTACAATGGTCCCATTTTTGATGTGTTGTTCGATTAACGCTCCATATTCAGATCCTTCACGTTGCCTTTCGGTACGTAATAGATCCCCGGCACTCAAATGTATAAATCCAAGATTCTGCAAATATGAAACATTTTTATGAATCAGAAGATGAAATCACTTATAGTAATATTTAAATTTAAAATAATCCTTCAAAATTACCATCTAAACACATTATTTTTATGCAAATTAGCAATCATTTAATGCAATCACCTTTAATGACTACATGACGTCAATAGATCACCTTTAATGACTACATGACGTCATTATTATAGGAAATTTCATCAACAATTTTTTTCGTTCATTTAAATGCAGATCATATTGATCAACTGTTAGAGAACCAAATTTTACAAAAAAAAAAAAGAAAAGAATAGAAAAAGAAGCTCCGATTTTTTGAGCGGTGAAAAATACTTGCAAAACACCTATCGAAGGTATCAGAGAGTTGATAGCAGAAAAGCATAAAAGGATCTGCATTTTCGATATATTCTAGAAGGTGGCATTCTAAAAGGGGAACGATGCGTCTAGAAAAACGCATTTCCCATTTTAGTGGTACCCTGCTACTATCGAATACTGAAATGAAACTTAAAATAACCTTAAAATACCTGTCACTAATAAAAACGCATAGAACAAGGAAATAAACCTTCAGGCGCTGATTTTATATATGTCAACGCTAATGTTGGATAAAGCATAATGCGTTTAGTAACAATGTCAGGATATCACAAGTAGGGGAAGTCATACAACTTCAAAAAATAAAAATAAATTTAAAAAAATCCCCCGTCTCTCTCTCCTTTCCCACCCCCTCCCCCACCCTCCTATCCTCCCACCCACCTCCAATGGGATTCCGATTTCAACCAAACGCAAGATGTTGCATCTAGCTGACGAATTCACAACACATTCCACTTTTGCTAGATGGCAAGCGAATCATAAAATTCTTAAGTATGCAAAATACAACTTTTCTTTTAGCGCTACCTACATGGAAAGGTGATCTACCGTATCTCGAGCAAATCTACCCCACAGCGGAAATCACTGCTTCACTTATTGCCTCTAAAGTAAATTTGATCATACCTCAAAAATGATGTCAGCCAAGATAAAGAATAAATAAAAATAATCAATAAATAAAAAAATGTTCTAAATTCAAATCGAAGCCGGGGAAAAAAGAGTGAGAAAAAGAATAGCTTCCGGTACGTTTATCTTTATTTACTTTCATAAAAAACGAAGTGAAAAATGATGACTACATATAGTGGAATTTGTCAATAAAAACTTCGCTCTAAAATAGAACAAAAACTTCCTTCTAAGACAGAATCCAATGTGAACAGTATTTCCTTTCAGTTTTGAATTGCCTTTAGGTTGGATATTTTCAATGAAAATACAAATGTTTTATTCAGTGCATGGGTGATAAGCTGCTTTTATTGATCGGTATATCACGTTGAATAAAATGACAAAAATTAACGAAACACAAGCCAATGGTGTAAAAATACCGACCATGAAAATGCCTATAGGTTCATCTGGCAGTAGTCACACATGCAGTATACATAGATTTGCAAATACTTAGAAGAATGCTTAACTAGCAATAATTCAATCGGTTCTAATTGCGACGAATGTCTTAAGAATTGCTAAGAGACAGATGGCTGAACGGAAGCTGGGGANTAGAAATTTTGTTTTTTCAGAAGACGGTAGATGTTGTGTTGATCGGTGGTTTCTTAGATCACTAATTTCGTGAAAAAAGGGCAACTTATGAATCGTAGTTAGCCTCCACACTAACACATCAACATACCTGCTTGAACCATTGTCTTAATTCTTCATTTTAAACAATATCTATAAAATATTCATAGATTGAATCATACCTACCTTCTGTATTCGAGCACATTGTGTACCTTTACCACATCCTGGAGGTCCTAAAACGAAAACCACGTTGTGCAATTTAGAGGCGGTTGATGACATCGCGAAATCAGTTAGAAAATTGAGCCGCCACGATGTGAGTGGCTGTCGCCCTGTAATAACACTAATTTAGATTCCCTATTAGTTAATCAAAGAATCTGAAAGCATTTCGATTCCAATAAACGTAACAATTTTAAACAACACACCAATCGATATAATTAAAAAATAGTGTTTCCCACATGCGAATACTAGAATCAATGCATCTCTAATCAAAGCGGAACGCAGTGATAAGAAAATTGGCAAGTGAATTTGTGCAATAAGTGCAATAATATTCAGGCAAAAAAATAAATAAATAAATAAATAAAAATAAAAATAAAAACCCTAAGCGGTGCTTTAGCCTAGAAAAAACTATGGAAAAATCGGAATTTCGTTGAATCAATCTTTGTAGATCATACCTGCAGTGTATAAACCCTGTTCAGAAAGAATATTAGGCTAATAGATACGATCAGAATCTAAATAGAGATCAAATAAAGGGTGTCAACAAGGTTGTGTCACCTTGTTGAAAAAGACCGAATGGAAAGAAATTGGCTATAAAGCCGAAAGAATCTACAGTAGGGAATGCTTGAAGTTTATAGATATTGGGCACATAAATTGCTTTAAGCTTAAATATATTATCACTTAATGGCTTAACCCTAAGACAAGTAACCATGGAGATAAGTAGAAATGCTAAAAAACCACAAAGCGGAAAGCATTTCCGTTGCTTATAGAATATATGAAATATAAAAAAGAAGAAGAAGAAAAAAAAGAAAAGTTCACCGCATCGTCCATATATCACTAATCGTTTTTACAAATTGTGGTGAATAAAAATTTTTACAACTATCCCAATTTTTACAACTATGGAAAATTTTGCATATATATATATCATAAACCTTGTTCAAAATTTGCATAAGAAAAATTCACCTAATGATTAACGGTTCACACCAACAACAAGATCAACTTATCCAAAAAGAAAAACTTATAGAAGTAAGCAGTAAATAATCAACGATCTACATAAAGGAGTAAGGGTAATCTTTATATGATTTAGGTATAGAATAATAAGAGAACAAGAAAATATCAGCTTTTAGATTCATCTAAGTGGTGATCCAACATCAACACAATCGATCCACTCAGCAATTCCAATCAAAATAGTGCAAGTCAATAGAGACAGCATTGTTTCGATTGGTTTTTTTTTTTCATGTCACTATAGAAAAGGGAATATTAGAACACTATACATTAGAATTGATTGCACTTATTGAAGAGCAATAATAAAAGGGTATCGTTTTATTCATCGACACAACATATGAAACGGCAATTAATATATATACATCTTTGCAAATTTCTTTATTCACCTATTAAAATAATTAAGCTGAGCGGTATTAGTGGGCAACGAAAGATAGAAATAAACCATTTTTTGTTGAATAATTCATATTCGCTTTTTATCGCGGACAATATCAACTTATGAAAATTCTTTGCCTAACCTAAAAAAGAAAATCTGAGACCACCTTATGAGGTGTATTTTAAGGATGGAGGGAGGGGGGGAGGTGCTAAACCTGCCTTGAAGTTCCTCCTCTCTCCCTCTCCCTTCCCCCCCTACCCTCCCCTCCATCCAACGCTAGGAAAAACGCCTGCGATATGCAAATTAACGAAAAAACATATGCAAATTGATAAAAAATAATGACTACCTCAGTAATTATTATTTAAACCAGCATAACTAAAAGAAGAGACTCGAATGAAATTTCAACCTTCATGAAAAGGACAGAGGAATGACAGATCGATATCTACACCTTGATTGCGACTATATAACTTCCTACATTACCCCACACACACCAGCAGCTTCTAGTTGCTTTGATTGTATGTGAGAGAACATTAGAAGGAGATAGATACGTTGGTGGAGAGAGAGGTGCCAGATGGAGAAAGAAAGAGTCCAGAAAGGTGCCAGACGGAGTGAACTCTGTTAAGCATCGTGAATAGTTGGATGCGTTTTCCACAAAAAAAAAGATTGGCAAAATATGCGCTTTTTGTATTTCGACGCATCAGATCAACCATTTGCAGTATCATTAACAAAAAGAAACTAATATATTTTTATTTTATTGCAAATTTGATCAACTATCTTTTGAATTTCTAATAAAAATTTATTTACACTACAATTAATAGCAAATTCGACAACCGAGAGTACCAATCTGTCTGTATTGCCGATACCAAAGTCGGTGAAGTCAGCATCGAAATCGGTAAAGTCGTTACCAAAGTTGGTAAAGTGATACCAAATTCGGTACCAAGTGGTTAGGTTTATTAATCCACAATTTAAATTATTGGTAGAGAACAATGTCTTCAGTGGAACTTCACTGTAAAACATTTCTATAAACATTTGCAAGAAGTACTGGGAAATGATATATGAAACTATAATATAATCACAAAAATTTACAGAAGAATAACTTGTAAAAATTTTAGATTAAAAGTCCTCAAAGATGGTGGTACAACTTTAAAAAAAATAGGTGAGTCGCAACATCGCGACCACCTCTCTTTTTGCTTCCAATGGTTATGCCACCATTGATGCCATTTGACAGACACCTCCCGACCTTTAGAATGAGTTAACGCAGCGGGTTTTAATTTTCTAGATGGAATACTTCAAATTCAGGCTAGCATCTCGAATATCAAATCAGATCAGATGTCAAGAGTCGTATTCGGAAGGACAAACGACGAGCTCTATTTGATCGATGCCACCTCGTATGAGGTGCTGAATTGCCGGAGTACACGGATATTGCAACTGTGGAGCGATTCGGTTGTTGTGTTACGCAATTTATGCTTCTGTAGCGAACGTTTGCGGAGTCACTAATTATTATTAGTCTCCCACACGGTTTAAAGCAATAATACAAGCACATAGATGTACAAGCATAGCGTCACCATACTAATAGTCCTAACAGAAACTCATTTTAAATGTAAAATATGCAAAAAATTAGACCTATATCCTTAAAAAAATCAAAGATCTAAGTGCAATATAATAGAAGATCAGACAAAATAAAAAAAATGTGTGCTTAAAGCTGAAAGAAAGTAAAGAAAATGGAACTGGTATAGATACATAAAAGTTGACACAAAACTTACAAACGAATCGATAGAGAAGAGCCACCGTTAGTTAAGGTCAATGGGGTTACGTCCTCATTCCATCCAGGAACACAGCGTGATCCTGGAATTTAGATCATGCTGCGGCGAGGAAATCCATTTGCTCGTGGATAGAGAATTCATTCGCCATACAGACAGACCTCTCCCACCTCTTTCTTCTCAATGTAAAAAACACACACACATACACATATATGAAAGCAATGATTTTATTGATTTATTGATTTTATTGATTGATCCATTGTTAGTGAAAGAACCTAAATGCAGTAATGTTCCATATAAACGTTATCGATTCGAACTGTTATAATCGTCAAATATCAACTTGAAATTTGATCTACTTATCTAATATCTGATTATTGAGTTAAAAGATGATTTAAATATAATTAATAAAAAAAAAGAAAAGAAATAGGAGATCGAAATAATAAATAAAGGTTCCTCTGAAAAAAAAAAGATGCAATATTAAGCTGACAGCACTGATAGCTTATCGATCATCAATGGGATGGTTGTCAAAGGACGACTTATCAATCCACTTTAAAACACAACAACGTCCTCAATTTTGATAGAACTTTTTAGGCACGAATAATGTGCTGTAATATGAAGCTGAATGCTTGATAAGAAAGATAAGATTTGAAGTAGATAGATAAAATTGTGGTGATACGATACGTTTCGATCGATTCTTTACCTCTTCCCATATTAATTCACTCTTGATCACTAAAGACTATAGATACTTTGTATATACACTGAGATTGCGCTGTAATTCTAATGTTCTTTGATTTCCGGATTTTAAGATAGAGGAAAATCTGAGTAAAATGTTTTGAAAAAATGGCTATAAATTACAAGGGAAGTAATGATTTTATTGATTGATCCATTGTTAATGAACGAATCAAAATGCAGTAATGTTTCATATAAACGTTATCGATTCGAATTATTAAGATCATCAAATATCAATTTAAAATTTGATCTACTTAAATTATAAGGAAATTATTTTGGCTTGATCAATTTGATTGGCCTACGCCTAAATAATTCATATTTTATGAGAATCTCTTTACACATACAGAACACGATGACGTCATCGCATACCAGTCTTGTGATATTTTCTGAGCGCATTTCAAGCTTCAGCACCACCTAAGTTCGTATAACTCAATCAGCACTGTGGCGTCATTAGTAATAACGGACAGAAAAAATTCGAGAGGGGAGGGGATTTACTCAAAGATATACGGTACATCACAACCATTCAGGTATCGTATAGCGAAGGGTAAATCGTGCAACTTACGCGGTCATGCTTTGTTTTCCAAGCTTCCAATGCTTATATGATATGAGCAGGACACAATAGCCGCTACAGTAAACAATCATTCGCCATTCTTACCGCCATTCCGGAACTGCAAACGGAATACGCCTTACTCCCTCACAGTTTTACGGAATATAGGAAGTTTTCAGATATGCATTACGGTAACTCAACCGACATACCGTATTGTTTTGAGGGTAAATGTCAGCCCAATATCTATGGAAGAATAGGTGAAACTGAGAACTCCTAAGGAGTGAATAGTTGAAACTGAACTCCCAAGGAGTGAATAGTTGAAACTGAACTCCCAAGGAGTTACGTGCTGATAGCGATGGCCCATATAAGGCTATTGAAGTACCCTTGAGATTTCGCTGCTTCTAAATAAGTAGGAAATAAGTAGATATCACTATGAAATAAGAAATTCTATACGAAATAGCTATACTCAAACGACTCTCATATGTAAAATATGAAAGAGGCGATGAAATAAGCAATAAAATATTAGCTTATATAATATTTGCTTCACGCAATTTCCGCTCATTATAGTAGTAATCACCTCTTTACGCAAAAAATATTGACAAAAAGTTGAACTAATGGACCACCCGCACTGTTGAGTTGGTAAACTTAGTTTTCGTAAGCAATTCCAAATAATAAGAGATAATAGCAATGATTTCTGTACCAAAAATCATCGATCGAATCGTTAGAGGTTGCTGGATTTATGTTGGGAAATAGCACCGCTAATCCTTTCTGGATCAATTTCTGGATCATTCACTAGATGCTTGAAGGTCATATTCTATGCTAAGTGGAAATCAAATCAATAATTGGATCAACGAATTTTTGAGTAATTTGTGAATAGCTTTTTAAAAACATTAAGCACTTAGTGAGATATAATTTATATTGGTTATACAGTAAGTAACGGGCCCCAGAACGAGTAGGATTGAGTGCTGTTTCCCGATTGCTTATAAAATTGAATCACAACTAATATCTTTTTTTTTTTCAAAATATAAAACTTGATTAAGGGGCAATCATCGATTTAGAAAACTTGCCGAGAAAAATTTTCAACAAATGTTTAATTATTGATATAAACGTCGACGGTAACGCTACAGTAACGTTTATTATACCGTTTATATTCAAGCACATCTGTATATGTATACCTCCTATATCATTTCTGAAACGAAGCGCAAATGTCCATAGCTAATTTTATGCAATTGAAAAAGTGTGAGTACATCATCTCCGCTATGGAACCACCGGAAAAATATTCCAACCTTTCAAGTTTTGTTAACAAATAACTTGTTCTGCACTAAATGTATATGCGCAGACTTCTGTTTCGACGTGGATAGACCATCGGTTGTATCACATTTATATCGAATCGAATGCTTATGTGATCAGTGCTTTAAAAAAATTGCTAACAACTTTTTTTTTTCGTTAATGATCGTTGTATCATTGATAAACAAAAAATCTAGCATATCATTCCCATGGGTAACATTATCGACATAACTTTCCCCTAAGGAACGTCTCAAGCAACTCGCCCAACTATTCGCAGAAATGCGGTCGAAGATTAAAACCACCCATAATGATTGGTGGGTAACCTGTCATGAAAGAGTTGGGAATATCCCTCAGTCCAAGATTGCTACAATGGAAATATAATCATGCATATATCTTTAATCGCAAAGAAACTTGAAACGAAAATCCTGCCCCGGGAAACATTTTTTACCGGAGAGCAGCAACCCACTCGAAGATTGTCGCAAGCCATAAGCAACTATCTAATCGCTATAATACCAAAGACAACTATTACAGGAAGATACTGATCGTTGAATATACCCATTCGTTCGAAGGGTTTCAAACGAAGCACCATCTATATTAAGGTAGCCCAGAATCTGTCTAACAGTTTTAGCACCAACAGCTACAATTTCCCACGCAGAAACACGAAACGCTTCGTCGATCAAGTCTTCCTGTTATACGGCTGTATGGCTCATGTAGAGTAAAGCATAAGAACTTCTGCACGAAAGAAAACTTGGCGTTATGAAACAATGTTTTAACTAATAAAAGCTTCTTTAATACAGTAATAACTGCTGAACTCTTAGAACGGTATCAACGCCCCCCAACCCCCTTCCCAGATTCTATCCTCGCACTCAAAACCAATGAACTTCAAAGAAATCACTTCAAACCCGGAAACCTCCGATTCAAATAAACGGAAAACGAACACCTGTTTGTATGACGTCTCAATTAACAATTGCACGCTTAAATTCGACCTGGGGAACATCATAAACAACTGATGTGACGTACTTAGAGGACACCACACAGAAGCATCTAGAAGCCCGACTCCATCCGTCAAGAGATGCGATCCAATTGATAGAAGCAACGAGAGGGGATTTCGAGAGTTATTGCTCGGCTTGTTATAGCACCAAGATTCATAAATAAATCTCAAAATACTAACTAAATATTCCACATTTGGAAATACGGAATTCCGCAACATTAATCCACCAAGCAAAAACTTGAGAAAATTATTTATTTATACAATTTATTATGAGGCAATTTGCATTATTATAATCTCGGATTGTTATCATTGAATTTACAACGTTTTCCTATTTGGGTTTATTTATTATATTACTAGAAAATGCTATAAAAATAAATAAGAATGCTTTTTTTGTTTAGCTAAAATTTTTTCAAAATATCTATACTTCAACTCTTTGAAAATTTGAGAAGAGAGGATTATCTATTACTGAGTAAAAATAGAAAAGTATAAATAAACATATAAGAAAATTGATAACAAAGAAAATTGCAATGAATTAAAGCAATGCAAGATGACCTCTTAGAAGATCACTACTCTCAAAACAGTGTATACCCGAGACAAAAGCGCCACACATCTCCCTCTTCCCCTCCCCTCCCATTCCTGATGAAAAGACCTGCAGTAGAATATTATGCATTTACTGGAAGTATTTGGTATTGAAATGGTCAAGGATGCTTTAATCAACCGTAAGCTTATTTCTTCCTGAAATTCTGAAATATTACCCAATCATCCTCCTTCCTATCTTTCTTTTCGTATTTAAATTCGTTGCAGTTCCTATATCGAAATACTTAAATTAATCCAAGCAATTCTAAATCACTAAAAAAATGGATTGAGTGATTTAATTCAACGATATAAATAAAACAACAACAAATTAGCGATATAGAGACTTCCTAAAAAAAGTGTTTAACAATGACCTCATTTTGCATCATAATCGATCTACTCATTGGATCGATAAAATCAATAAAATCGATTAAATAAAATCGATAAAATATTTGGGAACATGAAAAAAAAACGAACAATAAAAGAAACACTATACAGCATATATAGAACTCAAAAAATTCAAAGTTTAAAACAAGATAAACAGAAATAGCAAAATTGCAGCAATAATTCATGGCATTCGAATATTATAAATTTGCATATATGCGATATGCCTCATATATATGGAATTTATAAAGAGCACTTCCTATGTTAGCTCGATCACAATAAACTACTTCTAAGTAGCACACCCCACTGAAATATCTGATACGGTAATGAGGCATACTTATATCAAAGCATTCTTCCAAGAAATCTCTAGTGGTATTTATATTCGAATCATCATCCATGTGGGAAAACGATGAAAAGTAGGTGGTCTAAGAAAAAAAGCTCATCGAATCATTGCCTTATCATTGGCGTAGCAAATAGACCTGAGCAAGTTTCAAGCAAATTCCACATTTTTTCCCCATTAAATGTGGGACTGTTTTAATTTCCAAAAACCATAAATTGTGCATTTCTTTGAAATAAACTTTGATCAAACATTTTAGATGATTTTCATGTTTTCTGATTGCGATAGATTTTAGATAATTAGAGATATATCAATCGAAATATACAAAAAAAAATTAGGTACTAATAAAGAAAGTTTATTATCGCAATTACTGGCTAGCGTTGTGATGAGTGACATAAAAGATGAGATGCACACTAAAATTGTTCATCCATTGTCATACTATCAAGTCGATTAGTGGCCACTCTCCCTCTACCTTTCATTGCACGATTCTTTGCCTCTTCGAAACGTTCCTTCGCTTCGGCTTTCTCACGTTGCATCGAAAGAATTTCATCAACCGTTACACAAGTTAAACCTGTAAAATGACCACAATATACGCTAAAATTCTTCAGGTATAGCCACTTACCTGCACTATTTCAGATGGTTTAAAGCTTTCCATAGGCATTACCTAGACAAGTCACATCTTCAAAGTTTATACAAACTAAGATCCCTCTAGATATTCTCATTTTAGAAGCGATGGACAAAGAAAAGAAAGCAGAAAACCCGTTCACCATATCCAAGTAAGCCACAGACCCTAAATAAGGAATGATCAAGCTTACTGAAGCTCTATGTAGTCACCCATGAAGGTTGTGTTAATCTCATATACAATTGCATTGTAAATACTATGATAGTACCCCAATTAGTATTCACTATCTTAAAGCATACTTTTCCATCGTAAATCATATTTTTTAAAAAAAATATCGAGAATTAATCCTGAAATGTTAAAAAAAATTAATTTCAGGTTTCCCTAACCCCCCCTCTCTCCACACAAAACAAAAATGACACGATGGGTTTTCTAAGGCTAACCTGTATGTTTCTCTTTTTCTTCGTCAATTTCACCGGCAAGTACCACATTCTCACCACGTATTAGAAATATTCCACGTGGAATATCACCATAATATTTATCGACATGAATTCGTTCCAATGTTTCATGTAATACTAAATTTGCGAATTGATCGATTGTCCTTCAAATAGTAAATATTACTGTATTGAAAACATTATCCGTGTCAGAAAATATCCATCAGGATTTGTATTCAATGCCATTTCCACTCCATCCAACAAAAGACGATCCCATCAGGGTAAGCAAAATCCTTACTGAATCAAAGAGGGATGACCGGCTGATCCGTAGTGGATCTACGGCTGAAATTTTCTCCGGTATCCCTATAAGAAGAGAACACTTGTCCATGTCATCTACAAGGACGATGTCATGCAAACAAGGAGGTGTTCTCATTTCCCATGCCAAAAGACAGGTACCACCTTAGCTCTATCCTCGATTCATTGGGGTCCCCTCCTAAATATCTTCATCCAAAACAACGATATAAAAAACATAACAACAACCTCAAATAACCAATTAGAGTACGTCCATCACGAAGAATTACCAGTAATTTCTTATCGAGTTGATCGAGTAGACTTATCGCACCCGGAAGATATGGATCCGGTAATTCCATTAATAATTAAGTAGGTATGGGATTGTAGTTGTAAGTAATTATTACTGCAATCAAATGAATATCAGATTTTATACTCATTTTCCTTTTCCTTCACGATATACTTGCGTATCATCGATTTATATGGATCGAAAAATTGGTCGGAGCACCGCAGTATCAGACCTCAGGCGTCCAAGAAAGGAAAGGTCTTCCCACATACTTAACATTGGTACAATTTTTGTGAACAGTTGTGGTCTCTAAGGTTCGATGGCTCTATCAGTAGGAGTTGGCCGGGATAATCGGTGGGCTAACTCCTGAAATCCTGGACAGTACAAGGTGGAGACCATCTTCGTAACGCAATCCATTTCTATGATTTTACAGATGCATTCGGTTGCGAAGCGAGGATTGATTTCCTTTCAGAAATTGCTGTAGCGATGAGCGGAAATACGGACTGTATCGATGGAATGTATATACAAATTTTTTAAAGCCTTAATATACGCAAAAATTGTTTTCAAAACAACTGTCAACGTAAAATCGACACATGACGTCATTCCCTAGTTACTACTCCATTCAATCAATATAAATGACGTCATTCTACAGTGACCTTTCCATGAATCAACTCTTCGACCTTCGTTGCAGTTGTTTTCGAGTTGAAATCGTCGGACAATATGCGCTCCTCCATTCAATGACTACAACTGATGTTATAAGCTATCAAAAGGAATGGAGTAGGACGAATAATTATGTTTCGCTCCCTCGAGAAATCGAAATAAAATATATAAACATTTTAGATGATCTATAAAAAATTCGGTTCTCTGCGACCGTAATTGTTGGGCCTATTCCATAACCGTAACATATCAACATAAGCTGCAACCCGGCTGGTTGCAAGAAACCAATACAGTAAACTTTTGACACTATAAACCCCTATAGGCCTACTGAAATTTCGACAGACAAAGAAATACGCATAGATATTAACGCAAAAAACAACCCAGCAATAATGCTCCCAATCAATACTAAGTAGTGAAATGCTTTGAGTCTTTCACAATGAGAGTGAATCGTGATAGTTGAATACTATTAAGCAATCATAGAGGATGGTTTACTAAATGACTTCCAATATAATCACTAAAAATTACAAATTCCCCACTGAATTAGGATCTTCACCACCACCAATAACCGACAATTGGCCACCCATAAAGCAATCAAATAAGAATACGCCTTACTGGCGACAACGAGTGTTATATCAACGTATATACGAATAACAGACAGCATAATTGGAATTTCTTTATGCGAAAAAATATACAATAAATCTATAATCGATAAAAGCTATCAACTCGAGATGTACTATTAGGCGATTGGCCATTTCCACTGATTTTCGGGTGCTTTCTCCACTAAAGGTTCCCATGCCCTACTTTCGAGGATCGCACGAGTTGCTTGCAGTTCATATTCTGCCTGAAAATTCAACAATTTCTAAGTGATGAAACATACCAAAGGAACCATTAAGATAGTTGATGTTGTATTCCACTCATACGAGTAAATAATTATGTAATTTATGAATAACATAAAAATACGCATAAATTCGTTTCTGCATTTTGACCAAAGTTACTTCTGATCCATTAGGTTCTCAATGTATGGAATTTTTTGTGCCTCTAAATATGCAAAAGTTTCCTTAAAGCATACGACAACTTTCGTAATTCTAGCTTTATTGGTTCCCAGTTGAAAGCAACAGACAGAAAGGCGGACACGTACAGACAGACACAGACACGACGCCGCCAACGCCCTTGCTAGCTTCGCAAAAACGTATTTATGGGTCTCTTTCGAAGAATAAATAAATTAATTAATTATAAAAATAAATAAATTAATAAGTAAATAAAATAGAACGCAAAAACAGATCGAAAATTAAAAACAGATGAAAAAAATTTCTACGAACATAGCAAATTCGATTGACTTAAAGAAAAACACCTCACCTGTTCAATTACTTCCTCGATTTGACCCATTCCGATTTTCTCTTCGAGCCTTTGAATGTCCGGCTCCTGTAATAAACCACTCCACTAATAGACAGCGGACTTCATAAGATAGTGACGGAAATACAGTATAATCACAAAAAGAAGCCCATAGTACTACAGTAGCTCATAGTAAGCAGCTGAAATAACACTACATTACTTCAATTCTATACTAGATGCCCTCATTCTGTCTATATATCTGTCCATTCAGCCTTTCCAAAGAGTTCAACCGAAATAATAAGTAAACTTAATATCAACCTTGTAAAAGAAATAAAACAATAAATAAAAATATTTTAAAAAGGAGAACCTCCTGGACAAGCGCAAGTCTACGCTTGATAACTTGTTCAGTATACTTTCTATATGCGGCATTTACAGGCATCTGCTCGAGAGCACGCAAAATTCGACCATAGACAACGGTGAGTGCACGATGTGGATGCTCGTTCACAAAGAGACCCGTTAAACCAGTTGTCTGAAAATATCCCACTTACCCATCGGGGAAAATGCACAGCTAAACACAAATAGACCCGTTAAACCAGTTGTCTTAAAATATCCCACTTACCCATCGGGGAAAATGCACAGCTAAACAACATGAATTCCAGAATCATCACAGCTTAAGCATCGATCCAGTCATCGAATTTTTCGAAAATATTCTACACTGCTGGCAGTGGTTTCCCGGACCTTCTGTGGTTTCCCAGAACGTGTGGTAAGCGTTCCAGTTCCTTAGAACTTCAGTGTCTTAACTACTCCTTTCCCCTTGGATTTGTTTAACAAGGTGCGACAAGAGTGGGCATCTATGAAATAGTCGTCAATTGAGTCATTTTATAGCATTTATTTGCATCAATATTTATACCATTTTTATATTCAAAATTAGAAGAGTGGAAGGACAAACGGGTTCTGAAAGGTGAGGATGCAAAACATTGAAGACATGAATTTCACTACACCTCAAATCACATGGAGTCAAAAAGGAACCTGTTTGTAGAATCCAGGAGTTACTTTGCTCTTCGCCTTAAACCTGCTAATGTATGGATTCTTATACATCGTTCGACACGACGATACGGCTACCGAACGTGCAGATGCACCTTGCTGTAGAAGACGGATCGCCGGCGATGCCATCTTTAACAATCACAATTTCACTAATAATTATACAAATACTTTTATATACGAAAAAAACTCCGAGCAAGTGCCACAAATAAAAGAACAGCATTATCCTATGCATTAGCATGCTTATATATAAAAGTTTCATTGCTATTAAATGCCCTAAGGGCATTGTTTGCGATTTGCCACAAATAAAAGAACAGCATTATCCTATGCATTAGCATGCTTATATATAAAAGTTTCATTGCTATTAAATGCCCTAAGGGCATTGTTTGCGATCTGCAACATATGGTACCATTTCTCGAAGATTTTACTCAGGTATCTGTAATCTCTGAAGCTATGCGATAATAGAAGAACTTTTAATGCATTTGAAGTAAGGCTTTATGACTCAAGGAGAGGACGTTCAGCTTTATCGAGTGACGAATTTTCCCACTCCAGAGCTAATCTTCCCACTCCGGACCAAATCTTCCCACTCCGGAGCAAATCTTCCCGCTCCAGAGCAAATCTTCTCACTCCAGAGCAAATCTTCCCACTCCGGAGCAAACCCAGCTGCTCCTACATCTCAAAGAATCTCTAAGCTGACCAACAAATCTATGTATAGATGATGAGTATCATCTAACACCATTTCCCCATCCAACATAAGTCGACAACAACCAACACCAACTTTTCCGTGCAAACTTGACGGGTTGCTCTGACGCACGACCACCGAAATTTGCTACATTCATTACCGTAATCAACCATTTGCGAACAGCTCATATTTGGCAAAATGCCGATTAAAATTGATAAAAATTCATATTTGGCGAAACGCCAACAAAAGTCCAATGTCAGTCTCTTCGCACTTGGGAGTAGTAAGGTAGAAGTTGCAATCGAAATTCCCACTTCCCAACAAAACGATAAAATTCCCGGAAAGCTATGGCGGGTATCTAAATATGTGGTTTAGATGTTGTGAGTTGAGATCTGTTATCGTTCTACGTTCTTTTTTTTTGGTAATTGGTAAATATTTTCGAAGCGATGTGATAGTTGCTTTCTACTGCATAGAAATTACACACAATTTACAGTAATCGTAATGTTTAATCAGCTCGAATAAAACCTGACCACCATTTAATTTCCACATATCTGTTAATGCAACCAATTGCCCTCACCAGTGGAATTGCAACAAACGCATCGTACCATCAATCAAATCCCCTTCAGTTGATCGGGTTATATTCAGACCTCACTGAGGTCAGGATAAGAATTGACCTGCTCGATTCAAGTTGCAGGTCTAGCGCCGCTGAGGATAAAATGCTGGGATGTGGTAACGATGTATCTGAAGGAATCCGAGAGGTACTGATACCGTGGTCAAGTAACTTCGACAAACAAAGATTCCTGAGATTTGGAACTGTAAAACTTCCTGGCAGGATTTATATTTGATACTGCAAAACTTCCTGACAAGATTTATATCTTCAGCATCCACCAAACTGCACCAACAGATACTTTTGAGTATTACGAAAGTAAATGACTCTAAGCCAGCGTTATCTTAGAAAATCCGTACAAGATTTCAGCATTCGGTAGTAACGTTTTCAACAAAATATTTAATTTTTGCACAAACGATACGTATCATCCCTTATGTGATTTAATTAAATCGCATAATGAAAACAATAGAAAACAAAAAGAAAATAAAGCAACAATTAGTCTTATCAGTGATAACGTTCACTCCCGCCAAACATCCGACACCTAAACCAATGCCACTACGCACCTCCTTGAACCTACTCCTCGACATCAGTCCCTTTGTCCCTCTATTACGTCATACCTGTTGCGTATTTGCATGTCTATCTGTTCAGTAGTTTCAATTCGGTAAGCAATGACGTCATACCGAGGAAATTCACCATCATAATATATAGTGTAAATGTTCTCATACATCAACAATGAGTTAATTTAGCCATCCGTCAACTGCAACATTGAAGAATGCCCAAAAATTTGCATATACCTTCAATCTGCTTTGTGTTGATCGTGATATACTCAATAAGTGGGAATAAGGAGATACATTTCATGACATTTCCGCCGAAATAATCCTCTGCCTGTTTGGGAAAACATTTCCTACTCGGCAAAGATGCCATTCCCTCCAAGCTTGCCGATACTGTTAACGAGGTACGACTCGAAACCGTGCACCGCTCATATACCAATGTCTTTAACTCTTAATTATCACTATCAAACGACCTGTCCCTTCCCACTATATGATTGCCCAAAACAGTTTCAACATCAACGACGGAAAGAAAGACTTTTCAATATGGAACCTCGAAAGGGATTTCCACAATTCACAACCTTAACAAGCGTTGTCCTGAATATATTCCTGATGAGTCTACTGTATGAATATAGTACCCTTCTTATTTCTGTTAATTTTAATTTTCCAAAACTTTCAATAACACGGCGGATATCGGTTACAACAAGGGAATGCCCATATTTCTTCATATTCTTGAACCTATTTCACTAGTTAATCCTCGTTGGGATGCTATCCACCATCATTTTTTTTTTGGTTCTATAGCCCAATCGGGTAGTTCGGTGGAAAAACTCCATTTCGATGTTTCATACTTAAGACAATGCAAATGAAGCATGAAATGAGAGAGTGATGCATTACGCTTTGTTACATTACACCCTAAACAGATCGGATCATAATCCGGTCGATCCTCCATTCTCAGATCTTCCGGTTCCGGTTGTACCTGAAAGCATTAATCATCTAGCAAATTAGTTCACTTAAGACTTCCCGGATACTTCAGGTGAAACATAACTTTCGCTGCCCATATAGATAACTTAATAACTGCTAAACATAATCGATGATATGGGCACAAAAACTTCATGGCAGGATTTGAACTCATGATATTTGGATTAGTGGTCCCACTTCCTACCAGCTGAACCATGACGCTAAATCTTCAACCATCGCGTCTCTAAGACCTCAACTGTAATCACTCTCCTATACATTACATTACATTTGCTTAAGTTAGAAGCAGCGTTCATGCTGATAATTAATAACTTTTATATAGCAATACTTGCATTGGGGACTCCGCAAATGGGGAGGCTCCTGAAGTGGGAGCTCGAAATTCCGGAAACAGGGACTCCTGAAATAAGAAGTCCTGAATAAAATTGATGTCTACTCGGAAACCAGCGAGGAGGGAGGGGATTTTAAGCGAAATCCCTTTGCAGCCAGTACACGCTTCCAAAACATTAAGCTCTGATTGACTGATACTCTTGCAACGCATCCTCGTCTTATTCCCTCTCAAGAAGTTCCCCAGTTTTCTCGTCTTTCCTTTAGAGTCTTTTAGACGTAATCACCACCCCTAAAATAATACCTCATTTTCATTAAATGGTACTATTCTGCTCTTCACAACTATTTTTGAAGATCAAAGCTGGGCATACCTCTCCATGAGCTAATTTCTGCATTCGCTCTTCATAACCACGATCGATAGTCTCATGCCAAATCGATGAACGGTGTGCTTCACTAATGTCTTTACACAACTACAAAAATATTTACATCATACCCCCAACGAATATTACTCACTTCAGCATAAATATTCGAATCAATCAAATCCCAAAATCACCGCATCCTTAAATCCCTCATAATCCATCCTTAAAATGAGCATATCACATGATGTACAATTAAGGCACTATGATTTGCAAATGCAGCCTTCCCTTTTATCACTTAATTAGAGATAAACCCCAATGAACATCATTCAACTATGCTGATAATGCACAACGATTCATGTATACACCACAACTTGTAAATAAAGTGGACCTCATAGAGGTAATCACTTGCTTATCTTTGGACGATCATCAGAACAAGGTTATACTGCCACTAACCTCCTATTTACTACCGTTTTGATAAATAAATGATCCAATACGGAATAGAACATATAGAATTGTTCGGTGTTGAGCAGATCTTATACGAGAGTGTGGTCACTTTACAGCTAGAGTGCTACATAGTTCAGAGTTACCACNTATATATATAGACCATGGTTGCAATTATTGATGTAATAATTTAAAAACAGCACAGTTCTAATGAAAATAATAAACGAAAATGAATAAAAGTTACCTAAATATTGGAGATGCACTCTGATTTGATGTGTACGTCCCGTATCAAGAATGCATTTAACAACGGAAGTTTTGCCATCAGTCCAAAGACGTTTAAATCGTGTACGTGCTGGTTTACCATCACTACGAACACATTGAATACCCATCGTAAGTACCAACGATCCGATTGGTTGCTCACAGATCACCTCTTCTTCATCACTAAATTATTTTTATTAAAAATGATCTCATTTCTTTTCCTATTTTCTATGCAAAAAAATTTTTGCTATAGGAAAGATTAGGGCATATGAAAATAAATAAAATAGTCGAAAATTTCAGCAATCGAGCTCATGAAGAATGCACTATCTTCTCAAATTGCCTGAAGCAAACTAACAACTAAGTTTTACCCAGGAAAGATGCCTTCCACTTTGCAAACATACTCTTTGTGCAATTCGCCAGATTTTAACGCCTCTTTGAACTGAAATTAGGAATCTCAATGGAATCAGTAAGAGTATTTATTATTACAAAAAGCTTTCAATCAGCCGTATAGTCAAATTGGCAACAAAGGTGAAATACAGGTATGAACTGCAATTCCAAAACGAAACTTAAGCCCCGTAGGTTGAGAAAAACAAAGACTAAGATGGCAGTCAGTTCACCTGTTAGATGTGAAACACCTATTGCCGCTGTATCTCTTTGACAAGCCAAACATGGAAGCAAAATTCCACTTGTTATTAGTGTGCAATGTTGGAAACTTATTAGAACCTTTATAACCATCGACAATATTAATGTCCTGACGGATTCAATCACCTTCTGGCCTCTCATTTCCGTCTTCGACTTATAGAAGCCAAATAATCAATCCTCGAGGAAATTTGAGGACCTCATTGCAGTAGCAACATTACCGAAAGCTTCGTATCTTCAGAATCCGCAAGATTTCTATTCGTTATGGAGGTTCATCATCAAAAAGAAATTTGCTGGGGTAACCTTACAGTTATAAACTTCTTATACCAACCACAATCGAAAATATCAACGATAATATCTCCGGATTTTGATGCAATTTGCAATATCAGCGATATTTCCGGTCGCAGATATCTCAAGCACTATCACCGGATATCACAACATACATAAACAACCTCCCTGTGTAATAGAACGACGTTTCCCTTCATTCTTTTATTCCTAATAATATTCAACAATGTCTCCCCCCTCCCCCGTTTCGTCATTTTCTTCAGTTTGTTTATTGCAAAATCAACTAGAATTTCAACTTTCAACCTTCTCAAAGACGTCATAGAGATATTTACAGTGAAAGAAAAATTATGTTCGAAATGAAATGCCATACCTCAAGATCGGTTTCGTAATTCTTTGCGAAGATTAAAATACCCGATGTTGTACGATCCAACCTATGCAAAACTAAACAAATAATACAAAATAAAATAAATGCTAAAATATATACAATATATTGGTAATTATTTAGAAGTCAAATTCCAAATTTAAACGAATCTTACAGCATTCTATGAGCAGAAAGAAAGGTCTGCGATCGAAATTTCATAAATTTCCTTAATTGGGTATGGGAATCGACTCTCCCATTCCAGCTGTGAACTACTGACAAACGATCGAAACGTTAGGCAGCCAAGGTAACATCGAATAAACACAAGTAAAATTCCCGTCAATAAAAAAGCAAAAAAAGCAAACTTGGAAAGAAAAGTTTGATCGTATGGTAGTGAAGATAAATATGCCTGCATCGAATAATGAAAGATATTGTAGGAAACTATAGGAAAGATTCATGAGTAAGGAAAGGAGACCGTCCTGCAGATCAAATCCAAGGCACCAACAGAGTATAAGACCACCAAGCAACTCCCCACTGTCTTTGTCAACGTTCTAAGTTGATCATTGCCGGAACCGGAAGAAGCAGCAGCTCACCTCTGAGACCGGTGATATTGTGTTCGGTGTGGAGCAGTCCCATGACCGTATGCAAGCGATACTGTCCACAAGCATGAACGGGCATACTCGGTGGTTTATTAACAACCAACAGATCATCGTTGTTTTCAATGAATTCGATCGGCTTAGCAAGTATCGGATGTTCATGTCGATGAGCGACGTGAACGATCGCATCGTTATTCTTGAAGATGTAATCCGCATCAGTCATTTGCCGTTCGTTTACAAATAAGCGTCCCAATTTACATGCAACCATCTAGAAAGCATTCATCAATACCTTGCAGGAGGATGTATCACCTTATCTTTTCTCCTCGCCTACGAGCAAATGGGAATGGAAGAAAAAAAAATCGAACCACCTTATTTTTTCCTCCTTGCCTTTGGTCAATGGAAACGAAATTTTCAAAAAAGTGAATTTCAATTTAGCTCTGGTTCATTCTAAACACGGTATATACATATACGCCGATCGCATAAAGGCATATAAAACATGCATCACTTCAAAGCAATTGCAAAAACTCCTACTTCTAAAGTGCCTTTTTGACGATTCAGCGCTGTTTTTATGACGTAATATGAATTTAGTATCACATCACAGGATATTAGACCGGATCACTCAAGCAGTTACCAATATCCTTTAAATCTCCAACTGAAGGATATAAACTCGAGGAATGTATCTACGGATCGGTGATAATATAACATTTAAAGAGGCACTGATGGAAGTCATCAACGAACCGCATAGTTCGGATGTTGTGATAGGAATTCTTCTTGAAATACATCAACTAGTCTACGACCTATCCATCGACCTTTCGTCCTTGTGCAATATGTCGTCCAATAGGCGTTTAGATAGCGAATCCCTTAAATCAGTCTTTCCAACAATTTCATGATCCAAGTCATTTAAATAAACTTCATTCATACAAACATTTCAACAATAAATTTCATATATACCCTTCCGTGTAGGTAAAATGGGAAACGAGTATCAATTCAACACTGCAAAACTTCCTACATAAAACTGGAAACCTAGAAGTTTCTAATTTATTACGATGATAGATAGTTGACAATGATTAACGAAGGACAGAAGAAAGGAGAAGGAATATAATCTTCTCAATTATTTCGTAAGGAAACTTGATTGAAGCAACCTTTTTAGACTAAACGGGAAGCAAAATTTTCAAAAGTAT